>JAVQJF010057217.1:0-15403 GCA_036023855.1 Gadopsis marmoratus
GTGTGTGTGTGTGTGTGTGTGTGTGTGTGTGTGTGTGTGTGTGTGTGTGTGTGTGTGTGTGTGTGTGTGTGTGAGTGAGAGAGATGGTTGGTCGTGTGAAGGTCTTAGCTGACTCGCCAGACTAAGCTTGCTCCACTGACACACTTCAGAGTCTACAGGAGTAGGCGAGCTCAGAGCAGCACAGTCCAGCTGTCCTGCGGGTTAAATCAACACTGTGCAACGCCCCACTGTGGTCTTGCATGTGGCACTGAGCGGCTCATTGGCTAGAGTGCAGTCAGTACTAACTCAGAGCCTGAGTTAGTGCAATGCTAAAAGTGTATGCACTGATCTCATTGTGCAGTGAAACAAGAGTGTTGTGCATTGGCACAGTGAGCCTGAGCCTTTACTCTCGTTTTTAATACAAAGCAGTGTCTCTTCTGTGCATGTCTATGAGTTGTGAGCAGTTTAGAAAAGAAAAAAGAAAAGTAATTTCCCCCTTTTCTGATTGTTTCATTTGACCAATCTTAGAGACTTGAAGAGATGCTATTTGACAACATGCAAAAATCCAAAACCCCCAGAAATTAAACACAATTTTCAGTAGCAAAGGTGTGTGTTGTTTTTTTCCCCTCATTTCCTGCTGTGGAAATCATTTTTTGACCCTCAGGATGGGAATCACTGTGTTTGGGCTGCTTTAGGACAAACACTGTGCAATTGAGACAACAAAATCATCACATTGAATATAGGAATGATTGGATGGTCTTAAAATTACTTGATTTTTGATTAAAATTAAGTTCCGAAATCAACGGTGTGCATTTATCATCAAACGAGGCACCCCCTCTCCCAAAAAAGACCCCTCAATGCAGGGTTATTAAGAACATATCGCCAGGATTTCTAGGAACACCATGAGTAATAAAAGAGGCGGTCTGATTTTGACCAGCATCTTGCAAAACACATGACCTGACTCACTTTTCAAGACATAACTGATTTTTGTGTAACTGAAGCATCCCTGCATCCTCCGCCTTATTACAGGCCTCACGGGCATTTATTTATAGCTGTATTTGGCTTTGTAATAGTCTGCCTACTAGCTGTAGCTTGCATGTATAACCCAAGTAATAGCAGCTTGGCTTACAGATTCACACAGCCTAGAATTATCCCTGCACACAACAATAGCTCTGGGACGGCTGGGTCTATTTTTAAGCCTGCTCCTACTCACAATTTGATGTTTCAATACAAATCAAAGCCCTTCAAACAGATGCTGCCCACACAGCATCAGGAGACCCTTTTGAAACTTAAAAATCCACCAAGGCTGCTCACAGTTCTCAATACACTTCCTTCAGTGGTTTCAGAAGGGATTCTCTGTTCTTTGCTAATCCAATATTCACTTCAGTTCTACACTAATAACCCAGAACGAAGAGAAACCCTCCCTTTCAGTGGCTGTCGGGCGTTTTCTGTCTCTGTAGCCCTCTCTGGCTTTTGCTCCTCCGCTTCACCGTGCTGTGATTCCCTGACAGGTATAACACACAGCGTTTCCGGGTACGCCTCTCGTCCCCCTCAGTGCAGAATCCTCATTTAAGAGACAGATTATGCAGGGTGAGATTATTTTTGAAACTTTGAAACCGCCAGTGTCTCTTTGCGAACGGCATGCCTGAGACTGCATTAAGACTTTCCCGCTTTGTGTGTGCATGTGTGTGTGTGTGCGTGCGTGTGTGCGCGCCATAATTGAGTCGTTCCAGAACGGCAGTCGTAGTAAGAGGTGTCCCAGGCTGCCTGGAATGGGCTGATAAGATGCTCCCTAGACCAGAACACACGCACAGCTCATGCCACAGGTGACACCGCACACAACCGCACACATCCAAAGTGTCTTGAGTCTCTCTCGCTTGCCGCAGCCTCCTCTCACCCACGGGCCATTTGAGAAATTCATGTGTAAGCTCTGCTCAGGCTCCAGAGATGAATGTCGTTTTACCTGAATGAATGTCTTTTTTCATATACAAATTCCCTCACCCAGTAGTGAGCATTCACACACCTCACACATCCACAGCAGGATTCAAGGATAATTGATTGGGACTGGAGCTAGACCAACATATCGGCCGATGTGAGCTTATGCAGATAAGGCTCGCAGAATCAGTGACCTCTTTTAAATCACTTCTTAAAACACATTTTTATAGACTTGCTTTCATGTGATGTCATCTTTATGTTGTATTTTTATTGTCTTTATGGCTTTTATTGGTTTTAGTTTTAATGTTTTTTGTATTAGACTTTTATCTTACCTTTGTTTGCTTTTATATTTTAATGCTTTCTGTTTTACTGCTTTCCGAGTATCCTGTTTTTACCTTCTCTGTCAAAGCACTTTGTAAACTATATAAATATTTTTGTATTATATATTTATTATTATATTATATGCCGATATATGGTATTGGCGTATATGGAGATGAAGTAACAAGAAAATGTAGTGCTGAAATGCCAAAAATATATTTGAAATATTTTATAAAAGTGTCTTCAGTACATAGTTGTCTGTCAGAGAACCAAATGTGAGGAATCCTGAAAAAAATGTTTTGTTATGTGTTTATGCAGATATATTATCAGACTTCCAGTTTTGGTCAGGCTCCAGTTAGGACAGCTGAGCGTGCAGTAGATCATAGTGCATTTTACAGTGTTCCCTGCTGGAGTGCTGGTTGTGCACTCACACTGTGAATTTTGAATTTGGACAGATCATTATAGGCTGACTATTTAATTCTAATCACACGATCATATACTATTTTGAGTTTTGGATATTTCAGATCTAACTCGCCAAGTAAATCGCTGCGCTCTGGGAACTGTTGACGACACTATATTTAAGTCTGACAGGGAAAGAAATGATAGCTCAGGCAATCTGGCAGGTTGCAAACAAAACCAAAAAAAAGTGAAACTGAAAGTGAGCTCACCTGAATTCTCAGTACTGATTCATCACTGTAACCTAGGGGACTTTTAAAAACCAATTTCTTTTGGACATCTTTTTAGCAATGGGATTCCTCTTTACTTATACATCCACAGAAACATTCAGTATGGTAACAACCATCTGTGTAGTTAACTCATACAGCACCCATCGCACAGTAGCCACTGCCTGCACACTGTACACCTGGCGCTTTGTGTCGTGTCCAGAGAGGTGGAGGCTGGTCGGCTGCAGCCTAAACACGGGAGTAAACACTGGCCTCCTGTCAACTTCAAACGCTGAAGGAGAGGGGAGGGACAGGCTGCGCTCTTTTGAAGCCCTGCACTCGTCTTTCTCTTCGGCCGCTTCCCACCTATTTTCCATCCTTTCCTTCATTCATGTCCCCCTTCGTCTCAACCCACCTTCATCCTCCCCTTATTTGTCTTTTATGCCTCTCCAGCCCCCTTTCTTTTGCACCGGCTCTGTAAATTTTACTTTGGTGATGGCGATCACATTGACTGCGTGTGTGTGCATTTTTGTAACTGGCAGCAGTCAGGTGGGCTCTGTCAATGACAGCATATGGCATGTGTGTGCGACATGGCATATCAACTTGATGAGGTGATAATATGTCAGTTTTGTGTTATCAGCTTGGAGTGCTGGTTCTGTTGGCAGCTGTGGCCCTGAATAGATTTGCAGATCTTGGTATCCTCTTTGAAGGAGAAGCAAACCTCAAAAGCTTGTCGCAATGTGGGAAAACGCTGCATGAAGCATTTTACACCGATTTTGTTTGTTTGAAATAAAGAAGATTGGTTAAGCTGGCATGATCGACAGCCACCAAAGCTGAACAAACAGTGCAGTACTTTTTGAGAAGCGACATCTATAAAGTGGATTGTAAATACGGAACAGTTGTTCATTTAATGATGCTTGTCCCTGTTTTTTTCCACCAGGTGAGAGTGCGATGAGGAGAGGTTTCAGAGTGTGAGGCCATGGGCTGCACCTCGGCCAAGCAGGTGTCGGCCGTGCCCAACGATGAGGAGGGACGCGGCAAGGCCTACAGCAACGGAGACCTCTTCACCGGTCAGTATGCTAACACAATACAAGGTTACAATACAATACGATATATTCTCTTCATTATTGCTCATAGTCCTCTGGCAGAGTGTTAAGTTCTCCATTTCAGACAATGATGGTCAACGCCGCAGTTTTATTGGCGTCATCCGTGTTGACAGTTCATGTAAGAGAGAGGAAGTAACCAGTTAGTGTGACCGCGGTGTTAACGCTGTGCTCGCTTATGTGTGTATCCTCGACATCCTTAATATGATAGCCTTTGGAAGTGGAGAGAGAAAGTGAGAGGAGAGGTGAGGCGTAAGAGAGAAAGCATAAATGATGAGTTGAGATTGTGTAGGTATATAGTATAGGCACCGTTTAGTACCTTACAGTACTGCTCAGCCTGTGAAAGCACTAATGTTTCCTGCGGCTCTGGTGGAAGCTTTCCAACTTTTGAAAGATGCCATCAAGATTTATCTCACCTCAGGCACGAGACTTAAAATTCTCAACAGCCAGTCCGGGCTACAAACGGGAGCTGTGGGGTTTGAAAGAAATTGGCATTCATAAGGCAGGGCACTGTTGTGTTGCATTATGGGAAATGCAGGATCCAGTGTTGTTGGAGCTTGACCCATAGGGGCTAAATATCTATGCATCTGCAACTGTAATTTTAACCATTCTGTTTAAAATCTCTTCAGTGGCCTGAGTATGGCAACGCGTCAGGCAATTTTTATATTATATTAATATTATTATAATATTTGGTTTTGTATTGTGGAATACTGGAGAGTTTTATACCTTCAGGCCTTAAAAAACTATTCAAATGGAACAGGAAAAAAGGGAACATCACTGTCTCATAAATCAGACGCATGCAACCACTGACAAGGAGTCACAAGTGGACACTGCTTCCCTTTTTAAACGGTCAGAAAGCTTGGGAACCACTGGACTAGATGGTGAGACAATAAATCAACATCAATCAACAGTTTTAGTAACTGATTGATACTTTCTCAAAGCGAAAATATTCTCAGGTTCCTCCTTCTTTACTGAAGGGGTTTGCTGCCGTTCTGTGTTTTTATTTTAATCTTAAACTCAATGTATTTGGACTTTAGAATTTTGGTCTTACAAAATGTTGAATTTAAAGACGTCATCTTGGGCATTGTGGGTCATCCATTAATGCTAGGATAGGGTTGGCGGTTCGATCCCCGGCTCCTCTCGTCCACGCGTGAAAGTGTCTTTGAGCAACACATCGAATCCCCTCTATTGCGCCCTATGTGGGACAAAAGCATCTGCCAAACATGATGTGATTTTATGCAATTGATTAATTGCATAAAATAATCAAGAGATGAGTCTGTAATGTGTATAATTGTTAGCTGCACTTCTCATTTATATGAGAATAGCTCGCAGGCTGTTGTGCTCGCAGGCTGTTGTGCAGTGAGGGACAGAAGTGAAAGTGAAAGCCAGAGAAAGAGACAGATGATGGGTGGTAGAGGGATTAGCAGCGATTTAAGAATTAGGAGCAACACTCTGGTATAACTGCACGTGGGCGGATGGACGTGGCAGATGACGATCCACGGGAGGTCCTCTCTCGCTCACTCTCTGTCTTTCTGTCATCCCTCTCTCCCTCCGACCCTTTTCTCCTCCCTCTTCTTCAGCCTCTCACCCTCCTTCTGCGACCTCTCTTTGACTTGCTTGCTCTTTTTCGTCCCTTCTATTCTCTCTCCGACACGCCCCCCACCCCCACCCTTGTGATCTCTCTACTGTCACGTCTCGCTTCCATCCTCGTCTTTTTAAGGAGCAACAGAACGCGGCAGGAGATGATGGGGGAGTGGAGCATTTTTTCCTTGAGAGAGGAAGGGAGAATGACGTGTGATGACGCTGCTGCTCTTCTCTTTTTTTCTCTCTCTCTCTCTCTCTCTCTCCTCAGCTTCTCTGCCTGGCCTCTTCCCTTGCCCCCCCTCAAGGCCTCGTTCTTCCCTTCCTCTTTCTCGCTGTCTCTCTATTTTTGGTCTCTGCACCCCCCCCCCCCTCCCCCCCCCGCTCTCTTCCTGCCTTCATCTCCCAGTGTTTCTTCTCCCCAGCTCTTTTCCTCTCTTCTCTGGCACAACATTAGGTCAGAACCTTTTGTCCTCTCACCTCCCCTCCTCTTTCCTCCCTCTTTCCTCCCATCCTATCCCCCCTAGTCTTGCCATCAGGGAATCCAGAGTGGCGGTGGCTGGGCCAGTCTACTGTTTGAGCTTGTGAGCGAGTGTGTGTGTAGGTGGAAGACCAAAGTGACCTGGATCGTGTGGATTAGAGTTATCCCAGGCCACAACCCTTAATAACATCCTTTCTGCATCTCATCTTCATCCTCTCTCTTCTCATCTCGTCCTTCTTTACCTCTAGCTTTCCAACTCCGCTGACACTCAACAGTCTTTCAGTCATTGTACACATACTGTGTGGTCATTCTTTCCCACTTAACTCGCCTCTCTTTCCAACCCCAGTCGAACTGCCTCACTGCATCCGGTGTACTTCTCATGATGGAGGCGGAAAGGATTGGTCCTGGTCAGTCGGCCCGCCTACGTAACATTAAATGTACCCCCAGTAGACTGTGAGTGAGTGTGTGTCCACATGTTTGTGTTCACGTGTGTTTGCGTGTTACATATTAGCACATTTAGTGAGAGAGTGACTCCTCTTCTTGCTCACGCTGCTCCGCCTCCAACAGATTGTCTGCCAGTCAGTCTGCATGTCAGTGTGTGTGTGTCCCAGATATTGTTGCTGGCCGCTCTGTCAGACTCCGGCCAATAACCCCCCCCCCGCGCAAATCTCTCGGTCGCTCTCACACAATAACCGGAAAAGTCTGAGCTCCATTACACAAACACTGAAGGACAACGAGGGAAAATAGCAACACTCTCCACAACATCATGCTATTGATGACTGCAATAATCACAGTCGGAGGAGATTGGGGTGGAGATAGAGAGAGTGTGTGTCTGTGTGTATATGATTGCGTAAGTGGCAGCCTAGCATGTATACACAACATGGTGGCGTGCAGATGTCACTGTTTGTTTAAACATTTGTGCTGTTTTGAGTTGGTGGTGCAACTGAGTGGCTTGAGAGTCTGTCCTTCTGACAGAATCCAATGCTAATGTCCCCCTGATATTTTCGTGTCAGATTCTGAAAACACGGTGTAAAAGGAGAGCAGGTTTGCCATTTGGGTTGCTGATTTTTCATGGATTGTAGGCCAAGACACTTGGAAAAGCATCAATGGTGGGTTTTACTCCCAGGGAATGAAACAGGACTTAACAAAACTGATGTTTGATTAGTGCCTCAAAGACATGCAGGCTCTTCAGTCATACTGAGCTTTCTTTATTAGGCCACAAAGTGTCCTTGAAAATATGATCACATAGACCGTTGAGTGAGAGCAGCTACATCTGTGAATGACTGTTTTGTGCTGACACATTTCAGAGAATTCTCTCTTCTTCTTCGGAAAACACAAAGCATAAATGACAAACCAAACTCACAACAAATACAGTTTCTGTGTACAGAAACAATTCCCCT
This sequence comes from Gadopsis marmoratus, assembly GCA_036023855.1. Lineage (NCBI taxonomy): Eukaryota > Metazoa > Chordata > Actinopteri > Centrarchiformes > Percichthyidae > Gadopsis > Gadopsis marmoratus. The sequence continues at coordinate 7,460 of JAVQJF010057217.1, forward strand.
GTAGGGCAGTACACAGAAATAGAGAAACACGGTGGTGACCTGAAGGTCATTGATTCAATCCCGGACCTGGCATGATAAATATGGCAACAAAAAGCGAAAGAGCAGCACTTGCACATCCCTCGTTATCACCGCTGAAGTGCCCTTTAACAAGGCAGCTCGGCTGCTCCAGTGTATGTTTTTAATTCCCTCACTTGACTTGCATCAGTTCTGCATGTTATTGTGAACCCAGCTTATCAAGCATATGTATTTCTTTGAACTGGCCTTCCAACCACATGGTCAGGTGACACTGTTTGTCCGACCATCCACAGTGAATTTACTGTGAGTTTGGTTTGTGATCATCATCTGCGGCTTGCTGAATGCGTCCGCACATCTAATCAAAAGCTAGCACAGCCAATCCATGCTAAGCTCCTCCATCGACAGCCTTGTCATTATCAAAGCGCAGTCTTCAGAATGTTCTATACAGGATGGGTGTCTGGCTTTTGATATTTTTAAGAAACAGCCTTTTTTTTTAATTTGTTTATTCAGATATTAAATTTGACTCATTCCAGGCATGACAACCACGTGGCTCTCAGCATTGATACCATCATCATGTGACACTCAGGAACTTCAGTGATAAACTTCATTAGAGGCAAATACCAGCCTGATATTTTAGGAAGCCAGTCTGTCTAACGATAGTCTAGTACATCATACAAAATATGGTAATTCACTGATTTCAGCATCATTAGGCTAATGAGTAACTGCTGCAGCTGCATGCCCAGTGGAGGCTGACGTTTGCTTATGCAGTGTCTGTACTTAAGGTATGATTTTTAATATTATGGACTTGGAAAATTAATCTGATGGTGAAAAGATTTGTGAATATTCTGCCACTAGGAACCAGAACTCCGATCTTCAATAAATCAGATTAGTTAATCAGATCAGTTGGTTGTCTGAGGTCTTCAGCCTGTTACTATGGGGAAATGTTGACTAGTTTAATTGAAGTGTTTTCCTATTTGCTTATGCACAGTAATAGACCAGATCTTTCAAAATGTTTTTTATGATCAATCTGTTCCTGCTTCTCATCATTTTATGCCCCCAGCAAAGTGTTGAGGTGTAAATGTCATGGCCAGTCTGCTGATGGGAGGACACACAGCAGGAAGGACAGACTGACATAGACACAGGACAGGCAGGCCAGCTAGGCCTGTTAGAGCAGACACACACGCATATACAGTGTATACACACAGAAATACACACACAAACCCAAAAATGGCTGTTTTTAAATGACTCAAACGCCACACACAAATTGAGAAACGTGCTGATTCACAGACACGGTTTTATCTGAAATAGAAACACACTTTGCGTGCCTACACACACCGACACACCAACAGACCCTCACGCTGTGACTTTAGGGTCAGTGCAGAGCTCCGGTCTCTAATCAGAGATGAGAAAGATGTCCACATTACAAAATCACAGCTTCTCAAAATAGTCCCCCCCCCCCCCACAAAATCATGCTTGGCATTTGTGTGACGGAGCACGCTTGTCATTTCCTGTGACAATGACAGGCGTGTGCACACACACACACTCGCACAGCATGACCAGTCTTTGCTCCTATCTAAATTGAAGCAAAGTCTGTGATGTGATGAGTCTTGATTGGTGTAAGCTGGGCCACTTTGATCTATCTATACCCGTCACATTCAGCTCAGTGAGTATCCTGTAACAGCAGCAGAACATCCAGCCTATCTAACCCGCCAGGCTGCGTCTCACCCAAATTAAAAAATGACACTTTTACCAACCGGTGCTTGAAAATGTCAATTTAGATTTATTTACGTAGCCCACAGCAACAGCAAATTTTATTCTACACCCTTTCTGTGAATCTGTGTCCACCTTAATGTACAGATTAAATAGCATGACATTGATGTGTACTGCCCCTGCAATATACAGATTAGAATTTAGAGGAAATGGCTCTTTATTTTGTTTCCTGTTGCAGCACCGAATGTGCTGCATGTTTACAGAGCACATCTTAGTTTGGTGAGCCTGTGCAGTGTTATAAAACCGATTGTCTGTGTATGTGTGTGTCGGCATGTTCAGACAGGAGCAGCTTCGCTCCGACTCGTTTACATTCCTGAGACAAACGGAACAGCAGAAAGGTAGTCGGCATTTGTTTCATCTCGTTCTCCTAAACCTGTCGGCTCCCCTACTTCTCTCTCTCTCTCTCTCTCTCTCTCTCTCTCTCATCGGAATGACTTCGAGATCCACAGTGTTTATCAGACAAATGCAGGCCATGTTTGGCTCTACAGTGACACAGCGATGCAGAAACACAGGTGATGTCGCACACACGCAGGAGCAAACGCACACTGAGGCGTGTGTGTCAGCGTCTCGTCTGTTTAATCAGTTAAATGTCAACCAGGTAGTCAGCAGAAATGGCCGTGTGCTTCTATTGTTCTGCTCAAGGTTAGGTGGGGTTTGGCCTTACATAAAGGTGCTGTATGTAGAGATTTTATTTTGACTTCATATCATCTTACATCATGGTCAGATTTATTGTGATGTTAATGTTTATTGTGTGCAATAAGCACCACTGGGATTTCTTCTTGCTGTTTTGGGTCTTTCAGGTCTTTTTTAGTGCCGAAACAAATAGGCTGTGTCCTGAGTCACCCCCTATTTACTACTGAGGGACTATATTAACTTTCCTCCATTTTATTTTAATGTCCAGATTCTGTGGATGTGTGGATGTTTTGCACCGTATAGTGCCGTCAAAAATTCCCACAGTGGAACCTACAATCAATGTGTCACATTTGATGGATGTGAAAATTAAACTTGCCAAAATGCTGCGTGTGCGTTACTGAATGTTTGATATTTTTGCTTGAAAGCAATTAATCAATTATCAGTATGGCTGCTGATTGACAGAAAGTTAATCTAACTGAATAATTGACAAATCATTGCAGGTCTTTTGTAAATATTCAGTATTTGGGTTTTGGACAGCTGGTCAGACAAAACAAGCAATCTGAAGATGTCACCTTGAGCTCATGGAACCATTTTATACACTAAAGGATTAATTGGTTAAAAATCAATCAACGGTGGACATGATCGTATCCTAAATACAGTAAAGCAAACTTCAACCTGGTGGCACACTGCACAATGCAATGTTGAGCTCAGTCCAAATCACACTACAACGTTTCAAATGAATGTGGTAACGATTAATTGATGTTAAAATACTACAATAGACGTGTATTTCTACTTGGCCTGGACAATCTGAAATTAAATCGATCACAATCAATTTTGACAAGTGGGGTTTTTTTTATGTGTCAGCGTGTGATATTTCATTTCTCAGGCTTGCTCTCTTCACATACATTTGTCCTGATTAATAAAGTATAACCAGTTTGAGATCCTGGACTGGACTATGGGCACCTTTTTAGCAGTGATTTCGGGGCGTGGCGGTTGGTGCCGTGCAGTGGAAGTGTTACGATTCTCGCCACTGAGCTCGTCTTAAGTGTCTGAGCTGTCTAAGCTGTCCGTGTAGCCTAGAAGCTGTTCAACTGATCTTTAATCCCCTCCAGCTTTCTCCTTCTTATCTGTTCTTCTTTTTTCCCTTTTCTCTCTTTTGTCTCCTCTCTTACTTCACATCTACGTGTATTCCCTCTCGCCGTCTCTCTGTTTTTGCTTTCTCTGTCCTCAGATGGGTTGCCGGAGCTAAATCGTCGTGCTTATACATCATCTGTCATGTCCACTTTCTAAAACCCTGTGTCAGGTTGTAGTTATCAGATTACCGTGGACAAATTATAAGTAAAATCAATGGTATAGTCATTGGTAATGTTAACATAATGGAGTGAGCGTACAGTGAAGCCAATATGACATAGCTCAATTATTTTGGCCTTTCAGATCATATTGACCAGGACGAATGAAAGGAATCTGCTCAGTGTTTCTTCATGATTCATATTGTTTATTTCCCTCCTGCATCTCTCCCAACTTTAATTCTCTCTCTCTCTCTCTCTCTCTCTCTCTCTCTCTTTCTCCTCAGATGAATACAAGATGAAGGGAGTGGAGGAGGTGAAGTACATGAGAGGGGATGAAAACAGGGTGAATGCACGCAACCAGGAGAATCTGGTGAGACACACACATCAGCCATCCACTGACAGTCTGTCATCCAAACACAGACTCAGATCTTTTCCTGACCGTTCATCAGCTCAAGCGAACAGGCAGCCCACACATACACACTTATTGTCTCTTGCACACGTACAAACACACACAAAGAGGCAGGTAGAGACAACATGCTGGCGTGCGTGGAATGTGGGGGGCTGATCGCTTGGTTGGTTTGACTCCCCTCCTGCAAAACCTGTGGTCTTAGACAGTGGAAAGAAAAGCTATATTGTCATTGAAGAAGTCCTGTTTTGTATTAATAACTTGCCGAATAACCTGACTCCCCAATCCCTCTTGCACATCTACCCTCATATTTATAAAGCTTGAACACAATAAATGGCTGAAAAGTGTGGTGGTGTGAGGTGAGAGCCTGTTTGCTTATTCAGCAAATCAGGTTAGTCTGCCTGGCGTCCTGGCAAGCGGTGGGATAACAACCAATGTAACTATAAATCCTGATTTAAAACAACAGTGGCAGTGTGACACTACTTCTAATTTATATTAACTGCAGCTCTAAAACTGGCCTTTTCACACAAACAGGCTACGACCGCGAGGAGAAGCACCTCTTTTCCTCTGAAACTTTGATTTTACATGAAGAAATCAGACAAACTGCTGCTTGACTTGTGCTCTGTTGATGGCTTCTGGAGTGTTTTCCTAATATCTGGATACAACCAACATTTAGTTGCAAAGGAAACACATTTTTTGAACTGCATAAATGATCTAAACGGCTGTTGTCTTGTTTCAAGACCATGGCATGGTATTCAGTTGAATGAGTTATTAAAAGGCCACATTTTTGCATAGCCAGGTCTAGTACAGCCACTACATGTGGTCAGACCCGTATTTGTTTCATACCACTTGTTATGTTATTGTAGATGTTACCTGTCAGATATATTATCACACACACACACACACACACACACACACACACACAGTGAGTGGTGAAAGATGCAGTTTACAGTATTTTTGCTTGATCGCTGCAGCATTTTACTGTAAGGAAACTGTACACAAAGCTTGCAAAAACATGCAATGCAACTCGTGTGAGATGACAAACCTTTGTCAGGGTTGACACAACGCTTTTATTTAGACCTACATATATTATATCCGTTGCCGATGTCCTTGTGGCGTTTGCACAGTGTCAGCTGGGGTGTAATTTGATAACGCAGGTTTGGTGTGACGTGCGCTTTCAGTGGTGTGGCTGATTACTGATATGATTTGGTTTTTTTTCCTGTTTTATCAGCTGATAATGAAAGTTGTGAGTGTGTGTGTTTCAGGAGAAGAGTAATGTGCAGTACAGGGGCAAACAGCAGAAAGAGGTCGCTGCAGCAAACATCAAGTCTAAGTAAGTGGCCAGTGGCAACAGTCTGCATACTGATAATGTCTGGTGGATATTGTATTAAAATATACAGTATGATCAGTATATTATGGTCAGTTCACCCAAATTTAAAAAAAAAACATTTTCTTACCTCTAGCGGTGGCCATATAGAGAGAGCAGATTTGGATTCACTCCTCTCTTTCTACCTTCATCCCATACAGCGGAGGTTATCTGAATTTAGTTTATGGCGCTCACAGTGTTGAAATGTTCTATTTAAAAATGGCAACCGCAAAAAAAGCAACATGTCTTTGTACAAAACAGTGCCAAAGGAGTATTGGATTATCCACAAACCTCGCTGTCAGCCTCAACCACTTAGCTGGTTTTGACGGCTTTAACATGCAATGAAAGATGGAAATTTAAACATTTACAATCCCAAGACAGCTGAGCACACTTCATCTCCTGAGGAACATCGTGCGATATAACTGAAAGCTCCAGGACAGCCACAAATGGACCATATGGTGAGATCTATGTGGTTTGTCATGCGTGTAATATGTTTTAGTTTGGGTGAACTGACCCTTTAATAAACCGATCTGTCCAGTGTTCATTAAGATGCAACTTAGAATCAGTATGTTAATATTATGATGTGTGAAGTAAGTGATATTTTGTGTCTGGTTTTTGTAATGCTGCCTCTTGGCCAACCTCAGACTGTGTGTGTGTGTGTGTGTGTATTGATGAGTCTCTGTATGTGTATACATTTTGGTTGCTGGTGGCTGCAGAGTATTTAGCCTTTGGATGAGCAACTGGGTTAATACTTTATAAAAATAATTATTTATTTTGCTCCACAGCCTCGCGACCATAGGTTTCTCACACTGCAGTGAGGATTGTGTGTGCGTACTCGTGTGTTTGTGCTGTGGGGTGTAATGGAAAATTCTCATGATGTATTTGTTGCCTCCCCTCGTCTCCAACCTCCAACTTCCTCTTCCCCTCCTTCTCGCTTCTCTCTCTCTCAGCATTCACACGTCAGAGAGCCAGCAGGAATTTTTCAGGATGCTGGATGAGAAGATTGAGAAGGTGAGTGGGGGAGGGGGGAGCTGTGCGTGTGTGTATATATGTGTGTACTGTATGTGTGTGTTTGCATGCCCTTAAGGGTTGGGGGGGGTACATGAGGTGCACAGAGTCACGTTTACAGAAACAGCTGGGTCTTAACATTTAAAGAGACGGGCTGTACAACAGCATCCATTAGTCCAAACAGGGGTGTCCAAAATTCAGACTCGCAGAATATCATCAGGAAAATACATTTAAAGCTGCTCTATTAAATATTTTTGTATTAAGAATGGATGGACGTGTTGTAATGTTAAGTAAGTTGCCCATAGTGATGAACTTATTGCATTTTTAGCATCTTTCAGCTCATTGTTTGGGTTTCACGTCCCTGTCTGCTGGATGTTTAAGTATGCAGCTGTTTGCAAAGACCATTATATCATCTTAAAGTGAGATCATAAATATAACAAAACGATTAATGCAGGTTTAAAGCATCAAAAGTGACTGCCCATTTCACATTGAATTATTATTATTACAGACGCATTAATGTATAAGCAGCAATTTAATGTTGGAGCAGGTTGAGACTTTTTTGACTTTTGGGTTGTGAAATCAAAAACAATGCATCATAGTTTATAAGATTGGTCTTATTTTTTGTGTGTTTTTAAGTGCAAAAACTCCTCCCTCTAACCATTTAAAAAATAAATAAACGAGTTAATTATTTGGGCTACAAAATATCAGAAAATGGTTGAAAACCACAAATTTCACACACTCCTAAATTCAAAGGTGACGTCTTCAAATTTGCTTGTTTTGCCCAACAAACAAACAAACTACTCCTTTCAGCTCTAATTACAAAATAACATATAACTATAGCTGCCGGATAAATGTAGTGCAGATATAAAATAGAAAATATGTTCATTTTAAACATAGCGAATTATATTTGTAAAGTAGCATGAAATTGAAATGCAGCAGTTAAATGCCTCAAAGTAGTAGTCAGGCACAGCACTTTTGTGAATGCGCTTTGTTACATTCTGCCACTGTTTTGCAGCATGTTACTGAGACAGCCTGTGCTTTTAATTTAAAGCCTTATCTAAAGAGCTGCAGTGTTGGAGTTAGACAAGCTGTTAGGTAGGCTCTGGAGAGGAAAGGAAAGCTGTTGAGCTCCTCATCATGATGGAAGAAACAAAACAACATAACTGCGCACCTGTCAGCGCTTTACTGCCAGTATGTTGGCTTGTTTGAACGTGACTGGAGGAACAGGGGCGGCTGTGGCTGAGGGCGTAGTGCGGTCGTCCATTAACCCCAGGGTTGGTGGTTCGATCCCAGCTCCTGCTGTCCGCATGTCGAAGTGTCCCTGGGCAAGACACTGAACCCGGTGGAGGCCAGCATGGCAACTGTGTCCCCATCGGTGTATGGATGGGGTGTGAGTGTCCCCTAAATGTCTGTTTGTCTGCCCTGCGATTGACTGGCGACCAGTCCAGGGTGTTTCC
>JAVQJF010057225.1:0-28372 GCA_036023855.1 Gadopsis marmoratus
AACACACACTGAACACACACACACACACACACTGAACACACACACTGAACGCACACACACACTGAACACACACACACACACACTGAACACACACACTGAACGCACACACACACACTGAACACACACACACACACACTGAACACACGTGCACACACCATATCATGTCAAAAAGTAATCCCAGTTTAATTTGCAAAAAATAAAATCTCTGGATCAAACCTTACATTAATTTGTATTAACACCACCCATCCCTGCCAGTTGAGTCATTTTTGAAAAGTGGTAGTGTTTGGCGAGCCCTGTGCCCCCCCATCAGTATTAATGTGACTGTATATGCTGATGAGCAGCAAGTGTAAATGAAAGTGGAGTAAAAGCGCTTCCTTTCCATCGCTGATGGAATGATGAGTGATCTGCCTCCGCTGGCTCCAAATGAATCCATCCTTCTTGTCTAAATTGAAGCAGCTGAATTCCCGATGGGACTCGCTGTAGCAGAGTGCTTCATCTGCTGTGAATAAAAAGCACTCGTCTCAGATATTTCACACAGGTCACATTGAATTGAGATTTATTGATATGCTTTCGCCAGACTAAAAACCTTCCCAGCAGATTTATTTGTCTGGGTAATTGTGACGTCATCATGGTTTACTGGCTCTTCTTGGTATGTTTTATTGTTTGGTGTTTGATGGATTTAGATTTAGTTTTCTAGGACTTTAGCTGTACAGGTATGTTTAACTGAGGATGTATTTGTAATAATGAAATCCTTATTCGTTCTTGTATCCGGTGGAATGAAAGAGAACCGGGTCTGTTATGCATGTACTGTATCCTGTTGCTCACTGACTTTGCTTCTTTCCTGTGTTTTTGTGGTTTCAGTCAGCCCAGAACCTGGCTCAGATCAGTGACCTACAAGCCCAGCTGGAGGAGGCCCTCAAAGAGAAGCAGGAGGTCCAGGAGAAGGTAGATGCTGGCTTTCTGCTCTTAGCATACCACTGATATGACAAGGACAGCCCTCCCCCCTCCACAGATAAGTTTCTAGCCGTTCCTCTGCTGCAGAGAAGAATACCACTTACAAACTTGCATGACTGTGCAGCACTGCCTCAGCCCATTTCCTTTGCCATTGCACTGGTCTCTTGACAAATACAACCCTTGATGTAATTGATGTGTCATTCAAGCAGGATTGGTGCTGGCAATATGTGACACAGATGGCCAGCTCGCTTTCCCAATTCAGACAAGCAATATTGCTGAACATGCTAGTGCTGTCATCCTCGTAATGACTGCTGCTGCATTAATCTTTTTCTCCATCAGACACAGCTGTACCTGCCAAGAAAGGGGGGGTGGGGGGGTGGACCAGTTCTCCCTCCTCCACCTGTACGAGGGATGTGTTGTCTTAGTATGTCCCTGCATCCTTACAGTGATACCATCCCAGACCTCAGCTTCAGGGCAGCTTTTTCCACTGAGAGCAAGAGAAAACCCTGCAACGTCTTTAAAGCTGCAACATTAAAACCCCCAACCTCTCCATTTGTTACTTGTCTCAGGTTGCCTTGTTGTTGTTGTTCAGTCCTGATACCTAACCAACTTTTTATTACGCCTTACTTTGAGAAATATGAAGCCTCCAAACCTTCCATTTCATAACACTAGCTAATGCACCGTTGTTTGATTTTGTCTTAAATTGTTTATAGCTTATTCACTTTCTTTCCAAGTGAGATGAAAAGATTGAGCCCACTCTCATGGCTGTGTGTTACGATGTGGTCAGCCTAGTTTGGCATAAGGAACGTGGTATGTTGTTTGGATAATCCATGCACAAACAGAAATGTCAAAATTACATTTTGTGGGTTTAGGGGAAGTTACATGCTGAAACAATTTAAATTGTTTTGAGGTTTCCAGGTTTGGTATCATCGTGGTTGTACAGAGACCTAAACCACAAGCTGTGCTCAATGGCCGTATCTTGCAACCCATCCTGTAGCGGGAGTTTACTGGGCGGATGGATACAGTGTTGCTCATCAACAAATAGTTCTGGTTTACTATACTGTCTGCTGGTGATTTTGCGTAGGCTGGTTACTGGGTGTTTACGCACTCATAACCTGACATGCCAGATCTAGACAAAGTCTCAAATATAAAAAATTCTAAATACTTCAAATTCTCTACCTGATGCCATTGTGACCCAAGAGGCTAAATGTTTTCAGGGTTCGGTCAGAGAAGTTGAATTTACAAGTCAAAACATTAACTACCGTAGTGACTGAGTGACAATCTAAAGATCCGTGTGCTGTAATGTTGTGAGTGTAGTAGTAAAGTCTACACACAGTTTAGAATCTCAGTATTGGCCTGAGTTAATTTAATCAAGGACATTTTGGTCATAAAAGAGATGATGTCAGCAGTGTATAAGGGAATAAAGGATGAACAGCTATATAGAGTTGGGTGTCGTCTGCATACTGCTGAAAATCCATACAGTGCTTACAAATGATGGCGGTTAGCGTACCCAGGACAGAACCTTGCAGCTCTTCACATGGGATGTCTACTCTTTGTGAGATTCCAGCCAATGGGTGGCACTCACAAGTATAGTGACATTAATATGTGCATGTTTGTGTCTTAGATGCAAGCTCTCCAGAGCCAGCTGGAGTTCCAGGAGCAGTCCATGGTGGAGAAATCCTTGGTCAGCCGGCAGGAGGCCAAGATCCGCGAGCTGGAGACCAAGCTGGAGTTTGAGAAGACCCAGGTCAAACGCCTGGAGGTGAGAGCTAAAGACAGGCGGAGGAGTACTGGGGATGCTTGTGGTGGTGGTGGGCAACTGGGAGAGGAAGCTCCAGCGTGTGGAAGACGTGGGAATAGGTTGGTGGGAGGGTGTAATGTGCTGCTGGGGGACAGAGATCATCTACAGAAACACAAAAAGGTCCTGATGATCTGAACATGGCACCACATGAACATGAGCTGTAGCTCCATAGAGTTTCAGACCACTGCAATTTGGATATAACATCCCTGCTAGCTTGTGTTACTCTCACTTGACAAATACCATTTGTTATTATGTCATTTTCAAATTACTTTCAGATTTTGCCTGAGACAAAAGGCACAAGTGAAGAATAAAGGTTACCATCTGCACGCTCCACCCACTGATAAAATGGCTGCTCCATTTTGCAGGTTCAGTTTAGTGCTCACCGCCATGCACCCTCTGCTCCCAAGTCAAAATAAATATATTTATTTTATTAAATGTGATTTTATTTATTTTTTAAAGATAGCTGGATTTGTAGCCTGTGGTGAAATGTGCAGAATTTGGGAAACATACCCAAGGGTTAGACTCCTATTGCCTTTTGGTTGCCCTTTTATGACTTAATACCAGCGCTGGAAACTACAGTGTGTGTGAGAATATTTGAGGTTGCCTGAGTAGTAAAGCTCATCAATGCTGGAGGTAGCAGAACTCAATCAATACAGATGTAAGGAGGAACAGTACACCCACTCAGTATATGAAATATGGACAGGGCCAGTTTCTAATGGAGGCGCTCACTCACTGTGCTGCTGGCATTGATGCACAGGCTGATTTCAGACTCGCTGCAGATTTAAAAGACTCATATAGGAGCCACCTGTTAAACCGCTGCTGTAGACGAACATATATGTGATGAAAGCCTGCTGCTCCACTGTGCATTATTGATACAAATATGCTAAGTTAACACTGTTTTTTGACTTGGTTCTGTGGAGCAGTATTACGCTCGTATCCATGCTTACTGAGCCACAACAGGGATTTGTTCATATTATTTCAGGGCTTTCTCAGAATGTATTGAGTTTTTTTAAGGGCCATAATAATAATAAGGATACTGTATATATATTTTAAGCTTTTTAAAGCCATGCCAGTGGCAGCTCTTTTTTATGGCGTGCTCAGTCAGTCGAACCACCGCTTTGGTCCAGAGTCAAGTATCTCCACAAATATTAGATAGATTTCTATGGCATTTGGTGCAGATGTTGATGCTCCCCAGAGGATGAATGTAACTCAGGACTTCAGTGAGCCGGTGACTCTGCTGAAAGAACTAGAGAAGATCAAGAGATGCACAGAAAGAAAGAGCATGTTGGGAGGGCTGGTGGTGTTGTCTGCTGATCCAACTGAGTTGGGGCCACACAGGAGAAGAGTTTGAGATTTCATGACTTTTGACGGTAGAACTACTCACCATTCACTGGCTGAATGCAGACCAGTGCTGCCTCATTTTCCACCATGCTGGCAGGCCTGCCAAACGGGCATTACAGTAGTCAGGGCAACAGATGGCCACAAGCACTCGAGCATCATACTCAGCTAGATTGGACCTGATGTTCTTTATACAGTACAAAGCAACATGACCAAGTGACAGATGCAACATGTTCAGAGACAGTTAGTTGGTCCTCGATCCCAAGGCCCAGATTCCTAACAGACTTTTTTGGAGAAAGCAGGGCGGAGCTGAGATAATGTACCAGAACTGTGTGCTTGCACGTATTTGATTGGCCATTTCAGCATCTTGCCGAATCATGGACTGGCAAAGGCTGAGCCGGGTTGAACTTTCTTTTGCCCTCTGTGTTGGTGCCCCCGCTGTGCAGACTGGCCTCATTCAAATGATAGAGGGGGGCTACGTATCTTTGTGGATTGTCCAGTCTGCTCTACATGATCTCACATACAGTATATGTATAATATACATGGTGTCAACCTCACCGTATTGTTGAACCTTCCGTCTTTCTTGCTGTGCAGAGCCTTGTGGCTCGAGTTAAGGAGAACCTGGAGAAGCTGATGGAGGAACGAGACCAGCGCAGCAGCAGCGAGAATCGAGAGAAGGAGCAGAACAAACGTTTGCAGAGACAGATCCGCGATATCAAAGAGGAGATGGGCGAACTGGCCAAAAAGGAAGCCGAGGCCAGCCGCAAAAAACATGAGCTGGTGAGGATGTGACAGACAATAATGAGAACTTACTGACATTGAACTGGTCAACCTTTGGTCCTGATCAGCTGACTCTTGTCTCATTAACAGGAAATGGACATTGAGAGTTTAGAGGCTGCTAATCAGAGCCTGCAGGCAGACCTCAAGCTGGCGTTCAAAAGGATCGGCGACCTCCAGGCAGCCATTGAGGACGAGATGGAGAGTGACGACAATGAAGACCTTATCAACAGGTACAAAAAAAACGTTCTTCTAGGTTTGGAGCTTCTTGACGTTCCAGAACGTAAACAAAGAGTGAGTTCGACAGGCAGACGTATTTGCACTTGTGTAAGGAATAAGTCACTGGCAGGATTTACATATGTGGAGTCCGAAAAGAAATTAGCTTAGCTCAAGGTCCACTTAGCACCTCTTCCAAGAGCGTTCAGCAGAATCTCACTGCTCACTTGTTATGAAGATGTTTCTGGTGGCTGACAATCTGGACGGTTTCCCTCTCTGTTCATATTTGGAAAACTGAGTGTCCCCCACCCGAAAAAGAGCATTTTTAAATGTCTGCTATGACAAGTAGGTGCTTCGGTGAACGTCGTAACATTGGGGCGACACACCCCAAAGTCCGCAGCACGTACACTAGCTTGCAAATAAATAAACCGTCAAGAAAAAACCAGAAAAAACACGCATTCGTCGTAGTAACAGCTGCGTAAGATAGCTATGTACATAATGTATGTTCTGTACTTTTCACATGTGACCCTTAGACGGAAAGCACATCAGCATATTTCCCAAAATGAGCTGCTCATTTAACTTGATCTGGGGGGGGTTGTTTGCACTGAAACATGTTCATGATAAAGCAATCCAAAGGTAGTTCTTTTTGACTCACCCAGACTATTATTCACAGCCAATAAAAGTCCTGTAAGAACACGTATCCGCTCTCTGAGATGCCTGCTGAGCCTTGCAGATTTTTCAGAGTGAGAGTTCTTCTCCTACAGCTGCAGTAAACGTCTCTGTGGGTCATTAGAAAACACTCTGTAATGCAACACACGAGGTCAGGACGAGGTGAGTCAATGCCCCTAAAACCAGGATGTGTACAGCTAGTTTGCCAAAGGGAAACACAAAAGTGTGTTGTCACACCATCTGTCATGACATCCGGAATTACTGAGATATTTCTACACATTCACATTTTCCGTATTATTTTTGACTTTCTTACTTCATGTTTTTCTTTCCTATTGTCTTTTGTTGTTTGTCCTTTTGTCTCTGCCCCTCCACCCATCATCACCACGACCAGTTTGCAAGACATGGTGACAAAGTATCAAAAAAGACAGAACAAAACGTGAGGAACTTGAGCTTGCTTTTGTTTTTTTCGGTTGTGTTCCTTTGCACCACTGGAAATGATGCAGCATTCTACAGTCTTTGAAGATTTAGCGGAGAAGTTAATAGTGGAGCGAGAAACAGCCAGAGTTCTTCTCTGGGTTTAGTTTCGGTTCAGTTAGTCCATCACCTCTGGCTGCCACGCTGTAGAAAAGAGCTGATGTTAAAGGAAAAATCCCCCCTGACAGAAAACATAGAAAAGATATTTGGAAGGCATTCTAGGCCACCTTTGGTGTTTGTAGATTATTCTCCGATTCCTGTGATAATTTTCATCTATTTTAAGACATCAGCTTTTGGTGTCAGGCCCTCAGAATCAAAGATGCACACATGTTCAACAATTCAAACAGGAAGAACTGCCTCATGGAAGCGGCAGAGACGCAGTAAATCCAAGGGGGGATTTGACTTTGATGTGTGAAGGCTCGGGGATAATGCATCATCAACAGTGCTCAGAGATTCCCTCGTAACATTTTACTCCACTCTTCATTGCATGCTGAGATGCATGAATACCACTGACAATATGTTACTTGAGCTTCTGCATGAAACCAGCCTCCCTCCTCAGATTCCATCTATGGTTAAACACTTTGCAAAGTGCCATGATCTCTCTGTTCTCCCCCTTCATGGCTGAGTTTACCGCCTCGCCTTGGTCTGAGGGCGTCGTGTTTGGATGCCGCTGTGTTGTGTTTGAACAGCAGTCAGCGCCGAGTCCACCCCTCGGCCCCCAGGCCCCCTAAATATTTGATTGGGCCGCTCTAGGGCTGGCTGTGACTGCCCTCCTGATAGCAGAGAAAAGGGTGTGTTCCTCGTCAGTCTTTGACTCGCACTTACTTAATAATGCAGAACCCTGAAATGTCTTACAAAAAGCTGTCTTGCTCACAAGGCAGGTAGCACACACACAGCGTTAACCCCTGGCACCCAGCCATCCCAGTCCCCAGCCAGTGTTTGGCTCTCTGATTGTATAAAGGGCTATTAATCAGAGCAGCAACGTGCAGCCTTTCAGCACACAGACCGAAGTGTGATGAGCCACATTTGAATGAAAACGCTGGTATTTCCTGGTGTTTGCATCAGACACTTCTGTTTTCATGAAGTACATCGTGTAGCTATACGTTTGAATATATTACTAAAGTATAATTCAGTTTTTAATGAGCTGTTCTACAATCCAGAGGCAGGTGGGTCAGTCGCTCTGTTACAACATACAGATGGGCTCCATAAGTCAGTGCCCTAAGGGAAGACAGTTGACAACGCCCTGTCCATCTTTGCATATTTCAGTCAGAAATTCATAGCATATAGCCGATGACTTCATTATATTAAAGCACCAAACATTAGCTTTGTTGCTAATGTCTCCTTTTCATACAAACATGGACACGCTGAGCCTGAGGCCTGTCATCATGACACACGATTCATATTATCTGTAGTTTTATGGAGGAAGTTACAGCTGGATTTCAGGTTTTCGATTTCTTTTTACATGCCATTATAATTGCTGTGTAATTGTTATTAATTAACAGAAGTATTTATTGCTATAATCAGTTTGCCTAATAACATTACTTTATTGACTTGTCAGTTTTGGGGACCTGTGTCTTGTCTCACACTGCAGTTACCAAAATCCACCAACCGTCCAAACTGCATCCAGTTTAAGTTACAAAGTTAACTAGTTAGCTTCATTTAATTGAATTTGATTTATTCATGTGTCTATGAAACACACCAATCCTAAATGATAACATGTTAAAGTGCGAACACTTATTTCCAACATGGTCCTAAAATCAAAATGTAAAAGTTGGACATGACGCATCATAAATTCAAACAATAGAAAACCAAAATGACATGAATACAAACTAATAAAAATAAAATAACACTCAAAATGCCTAAATTGAACAAAATGGTAAAATGGCATTAATGATATGTCACCTTAGTTCATACAGATCCCCAACCCAACCTCTGAAAGTCCCTCTAGCTGCTCTGC
Source organism: Gadopsis marmoratus (assembly GCA_036023855.1). Taxonomy (NCBI): domain Eukaryota; kingdom Metazoa; phylum Chordata; class Actinopteri; order Centrarchiformes; family Percichthyidae; genus Gadopsis; species Gadopsis marmoratus. The sequence continues at coordinate 8,187 of JAVQJF010057225.1, forward strand.
AGCACAACAAACAGCCTCCAAATGTCCCGTTACATGTCACTATTGGTCACGTTGGATGCTAAATGTTCTGTGCAATTCATATCGGAGGTGAAGCCGCTGCTCAGTGCAGAGCAAGTTCTGCAGCACAAACACGACGTAAATGTGTTGCGTTTTCATGGGACCGTGTGGACGAGAGGGGTTTTCCAAGCGTATGTTTCCTGATGGTCTCGGAGAAGATGCATATGCCCGTCTGTGCTCCAAGGCCGAAGGGACTTCACTCGGTCAACGGTTTCGTATATCGGAGGCATAAACAGAAGTGTCTGTAAGACCCAGGGACTCGGAGCCGGAGAATCCATAGAAGCTAATGATGAATGTAATAGTGTGTAACAGAGATGTACAACCAGTGGCGGCAGAATGTCACAGACAATTAATGTCTCCTCGGCTCTGTTTGTTTGCTTCCCCAAGGCTAACAGCAGCCTTAACTAATGGTACGGTGGTCAAGGACATAAACTGTGGTTGACACCAAGTGTGAAGCGCTCCATTACATAGTGCCCACCATTGTGGTTTTGGCTGTAGACCTGAGAGATGAAAGTGTTTTTCACCTGTATGATCATATACTCTGCTCAAACAAGTTAAAGCAACACTTTGAAAACACATCAGATCTCAATGGGAAATAAAAGTCCTGCTGGATACCTACACTGACACGGACTGGGTGATGTGTTAGCACCGACAGGATGCCACATCGTCTGACGGAAAGGAAAGTGATCAACCTTTTTAGCAGTGTATAATCTCGTCACATCACACTGTATGTTGTTTCCTCGGTTGTTGGAAACATTCACGGATTCACATTGTGTATAGACAAAATTTGGGAATTGCGTTAAATCTTACAGTTTGATGGAAACAACTGCTGAGCTTAACAGGATGAAAGCGATACATACACGATCACCATTCTTAAACAAAGCGTGCAGCTTCAGGTCTGTCTGACTGTGGAACCACGTAGCATTTCTACACACAGGCTTGAAGTATTTCTGTACCCAAACCTGTCTCCAGAAGGGATGTTGGTATACTAGTATCAGCAGTTAGATTCTGAACGAAGCCTCATGCTGCCCTGAGTACAGCCGTTTCTAAATATCTACAAAGGTGCTGAATGTTCATACTGAACGTAGCTGCAACACGCTTCCTGTCAACATAACTTTAGCTGTTGGATGTTTTCATGGCAAACGTTGAGGCAAAGTGTTTTAGCTGTCTAAACCTAACCACGAGTCCTGGTGTCACATTTGTAGTAGAAAGAGTTTCTGTACCACAAGCTAAACAGTTTTTAGTGCTGCTGTACATTTCAGGAAAGTCTGCAGTGTCAAGGAGGTTACACTAATTCCCCGTTTCCATTTTCCCATTTTGTCCAGGCGTGTTGTCGGTGAAGACAAAGGTTCAAAGACTAATTTAAGAGTAGGGAAGAGTTGACTCACCAAATCTGGACCAACACATAAATCGCCGTGAAGCTTTAACTTTAAAAAGGGTCAGATAAGGAAACCTGAGTTCAGGTTGTGCTGCCTGACGTTCCAGTGCCCCCCCCATGTTGACCCTGTCTTTTCTGAGTCCACAGAGCCAAACACAAAGACACTCGGCTGCTCTGTCGTCGTGACAATAGGCAGCAGCAAATCCCCAGATTGTCTAACAGTCGAGGCATGTTCTGCAAAGCTAATTACAGCTTAAGAGTGCAGCGTCCTTCTCATCCCTCCATCCTCCTCTTTGGTGTGAATGCAGTCCCAGCTTCACTGTCCAAGGTTATTGTATTCCATAAACGCTAGCAGGCTGTGCATTAGGATCTCACTGGGAAAGTCATTATGTGAAATCTCCCCTTTGAAATGTAGGCAGCTTTTGTCTCTGACTGCTAATGATTTTAATTATAGGTGGCACTGGGCCTTCCTGAGTGCCGCATGCTGCAGAAAATAATGTTTTTCTCTCTCTTCCTTGACAAGATGGGAGGCTCTCTGAAACAGATGCAGAGATGTTGAGCCACCCCTCTGATGTCTCTGTAGGACTATTAAGCTGTAACAACTTAATTTCACAGCGCCACACATGCACTGGGCTTTGACGGCACTTAATGAGTGTTGGGCTCTTTTCATCCGTGTCAAATTTTATGACAAGCCCTCTATTTTACTCCGTGGCTCGCAGTGCTTTGTGAACGTGTAATGATAATTGCGAGGAAAAGCAGTGCGGTGTCCAACTGTGTACCAAATCAATCTGTCAAGAAGTGAAATTCTGAGTGCATGCATACGACTGCGTGCGTGCAGGACTGCTGATGGAAGTAATTACCAGATGAAAAGTAAATCAGGACCTTTCCTGCCACTCCAGCTTGCTTCCGACATAGGTGTTTTCACTTTTTGCCGCCCTTCATCATTGGTAACATTTATAGATCCATAAGCAAAGAGAAGTGAACGTTTTCTCACTTACCTTTAATCTGGTGAAGTTGGTTTCGGTCTAATCTTCATGGGAGTATATGCAGGCGTGTGCTGATGAAGGTGGTTAAAAATATGAAATAAACCAGAAATATACGTGAGAGTGTGTGCAAGAGATTCTTTTTATTTCAGTCCTGCTGCCTTCTGACACAGATCAACGCTGTTACGTTGACACCGCTTCACATTAACTGGTCAGCTTGCTGCAAACATAAAGACTTGTCAATTCAACCAAGGTGCCCTTCCTCCGAGTCAGTTGGTTGCTCTGCTAAAGTTAGAACTTCAGATCTGAGACAGTAATACGGTAACACAAGTATCAGTATTATGGCCTCAGTTTACCATTTTGATTGTTAGACTCATGGTGGAAAGGTGAACTAAAGGATCCAGATGTGTGTAGCAGAACCAGGGATATATGTTTTATTCCATGCATTAGTCGTCTTCTTCGTCCACACCTGGTGCCTACCTTACCCACAATGCACCTTGACTGCCAAAGGGCAATTATTGATAAGTTAACCTTCGAACCAAATACTCATGTTGTTTGTGCAAAGGTCCATCGACGTGTGTTTTTATTGGAAGCTCAGATGTTTTAATGTTGACTCCACTCTTCTGCAAGTCTTGTCTGGTTGAGTCCGTGTCTGTTATTTGATGGTTTGGTTTGCTCACCTTGAGAAATAGGAACACGTTGGAAGGAATTGTTAAAATATGAGGTACTATTGCTGCCACAAACCTAAATGACCTTTCTAAACTGGACAAGGCCTGGTCAGTCCTTGTTGACACTAGTCACCGGTTGTCCAGTGAGTTCAGGTTGTTTCCTGCTGGTCGGAGATGTGAACAACCAGACGATGCTGCTGTTGGCCTGTTAAATCATTCGATGTGTCTGTGTGTCGACTGGTGCATCTACATTGTTGATTTTGATCACATTGTCTGCCCCTTGGGGACAATAAAGTTTACTTTGACTTTGTTGCTGGTCTAATGAAAGATGCTATTATGTCACATTTGAGGAAGTGTAGGATCCAGTGATTTGGGATTTTGAGATATCAATATATCTCCAGGATATTCGTCTACTTAGATTTTGAACATTCTTTTCTGAATCTGCGTCCCCCCAAAGTATGGAAGTGAAAGAGTAAATAGCTGTAGCACCCCGTTATCAGTCAGCCTGGCAGAGCCAAATCATCTAACCACTTATTTGAAAGTGAAGTTATTGTCTAAACCACAAATCATATCCACTGTCCTCTTCACTTTCAGATAAGTAGCTAAAATAAGAAAGCAGGACTGTGGACAGTGGCAGTGTTTCTAGCAGAGATCCCAGCAGTACGTAACATGTTATCATAGCTAACAGGAGTGATGGCCAGCTGCTGTACATACTGCCAGAACGTATGTACAGTCTACTGGCTGGGTTTGTTCCTGCCATGGCTCGACTTGAAGTAGCTTTGGGAGAGTAAAGTAAGTGTTTTGGATGCCTGGGTGCCAGCTAGCTGCTGATAGGACTCCTCCAACTGTGACAGGTTGCCATGTGGTGGTTTCATCTATACGACCTTTGCTGGGCATGTTTTGTGCTTACAGGGCCTTTTTGAGCTGACTGCATGTGCTGTCTTTCATCCATTTGTTAACAAAGAGGTGGTGGCAGAAAATGACGAAGAGGAACAAGCAGCAGATACAAATGGTGGAAATGGCCACATTTCTGCAGCTGCATTGCCTTCTTCCCCTAAATACAACCCCTCTTTGCTTCCACACTGGTGCTTACAGCCTGTTCCACAGCTACGGAGAATAACAGGAACATTTCTACCGGAGTTTACTCTCCAGCACTAACACTTCCTTTACCTTATTCTCAGCTCTCAGAATGGCCACATCTGACTTGTCTGTTCATAACCTACTTTGCCATCTTGTCTTTCCTTTCCTTCCCCTAATGTGTTTTCCTGTCTGACTCCTCACCAGTCAGGGGGATTCAGATACAGACTCTGAGGTGGAGGATCGTGTGGACGGGGTGAAGTCCTGGCTGTCCAAAAGCAAAGGTTCCACCAAGAACCTGTCGGATGACGGTAGCCTCAAGAGCTCCAGGTCAGTACAAAGGCAGCTGCTATCGCTGTCACTTCAGCAGCAGTTAGGAAGCAGTCTGCCTAGACACGTCACTGCTTTTGGACTCAGCCTGTCTGGATGAAATGGTTTACATGATCTGACCTAGAGGAAATAAACCAGAGCAGAACGCTTTGCTGAAATGAGGGGACTGCTATTACTTAAATGTATCCTCAACATGCTTTGTGTGTGTCGCCCGCTCGGTGCAGAGGGGCATTTTTTCCCTCAAACAAAACACCTCCTTGGTAGATTTATCGACATACCCAGCAGCCAGCTGGCAGACTCTACCTGAGCCCCTCGCTGAGATTAATTAATGTGTCTGCCAGCTGACAGCTTCGATTGCCCCAGATTTGTCTCCTCACCAGAAGATTTAAGTTCCCTCGCTCAGCCGAGCCGCTCCCAACCTTACAAACTTCTGGAGTTTTTAAATCTCTCTTAGCAGCATGTCCCCATAGACATACGCTGACTGATTCATCGAGCTCGCCATTACCGCCCCTTCTATTAGTAGCTTTCAACTTCAGGTGACTGTTATTGCCTTCTTGCCCAGTTCTGTCAGGCACAATGAAGTGACCAGCAAAAGGCTTAAAAAGGGAGACAGGAATAGTATTTAAAGGTTTAACAACTCAACCACTTTAAATTTATAAATGGAAAACATTTTCAGTCAGAGTTGAGGCAAATCATGTTTCGATGTTGTGTAATGCTTCCAGGGATACACTGTTCAGGATGCGTGTTAAACATAGAGAAGCCTGCTTCAACACGATGCTCATTAGAAAACATGGATTTTCAGTTGCATGTTACTGTAAAAAGTACCAGCTGATTTTTCTTCAGAATACTAATTGTGTTTCTATGAATGTAGATATATTCAGTTTTTACTGAAACCTCAGTGAGTCACATGCAGCAGAAACACCTGTAATTGTTGCAACGAGGACATTCTTCTTTCTTCTTTCCGAATGTTCTGAATCCTTTTTTCTAAGCAAAGTCGTTATTTTCTTCTTCTATAGAAGAGCAGTAGCTTTCTAGCAGTGCTGTCTCTTCTGTCAGGTGCTGTGATTCATTTAATTGAATCTGATTCTAAAATGTGCATACTGAATTAAAATGCGTCATCAGATCCATTATCTATATAGAGTTATGGTTAGGTCAACATTATTGTCTGGCCTAATGCCACATTGGCCAAAGCATTTAAAATGTTTTAAAGTGGGTTTTTAGAGGATTGAAGTTGTGGTTTTTCCCACTCTTTCTTTTCTGGTCATTGCTGTTCTCTCATTCTGCTCATTTTCTGCTCTTATATTTCTCATCACATTCCTGTTTTGATGATTTGTAAAGTTTCATTCTTTTCTTCATCTTTGTCTTCATCCCTTTGTCCTGTCCACTGTTGTTTGCTTCTTAGATTTGCTGTAAATGTAGACGCAAAGGAAGGCAGAGAGTGGAAAGAGGGTAAGGAATGGAAAGAGGTAAATAAAGAGGTAGAGTCCAGCAGGTCAGTGTCAGTGATGAGCTCCCTCAGCTACAGAAAACGATCCAACCTTGACTCCATCGGTGGCAAAGGGGATGCCCTCTTCAGTGCCCTCAAGCAGAATGCCGAGTCAGAAGACGCTCTGTCCTTCCATAAGGCTAAACCCAAAACCTCAGATCCTCAGAATGACACCTACTCAGTCAGCTCCTGGAGGAAGTCCCAGGCAGGGGATGACATGAATGACAGAGGATCAGTCATATCTCAGTCCTATTCAGAGGCCAACAGCCGAGCCAGGAAAGGCATGGACAGCCGCTGGAGTGACTTTGATAAAGAATCAACACTTTCATTCACTGCACAAAGTCGGGCCTCCACACGTCTTGGGTTAAGCCCAGAGAATGATGCCAAGTCTACCATCAGCTTAGGTCTGTCAAGTCCACTTGGACTCCGCCGCAGCACCTCACGCTTGGATGAGGGCCGAGGCGGACGGTCGCTGTATGGCAGCAGTCCCAGTAGCCCTTGCTTTAGCAGACGGTCTGGGGGTCGCAGTCCTGGAAGCGTCAGCCGGGCTGATTCCCATGTGTCGCTGGCACGCAGCTGCCACCTGAGCGAGTTTGGAGTTGATGATAGTCGAAGTGTGGCCTTCACAGAGAGGTCGGCGTACAGCCCTCACTCGTCCACCGGCCGCAGTATCTCCATGCCACCACCACAAGCCAGATCACCAGCTGCTGATAATGACCCAGTTGATAACTTGGATATCAAACCAGTCAGTCATCGCAACTACCTTGACCCTGACCTAGAGAAAGCCATCAATGAGGTGCTGAGTTTCAAGCCTATCAAGTTCAAGCGCCGGAGCTTGGAAGACTCTGAGAGTGAAGAAGTCAAATCCAAGAATGAGGAAGACATCGGAAAAGGTTTCCGTAATCAAGACGGTCCTCGCTCTGCCAGCAGTCTCAAACGCTCTGCATCTGCTGTGGACTGCCTGAGACCGTCCCACAGCGCCAGCAGCTGCAGCAGTCGCCATCGCAGTAAGAGCAAAGGCAAGAGCAAGAAGAAGAAGAGAAGCCACAGCTCGGAGTCTGACAGCTCAGGACATGATCATTGTCACAAGAGCAGTTCCAAGAGGAGGTCCAAGACGTCCCAGAAAAAGTCCAAGAAGAGAGAAGAATCTTCATCTTCCTCCTCGTCTTCTTCGTCTTCAGATTCCGAGTCGGACTCTGCGTCAGAGTCGAGCTCTGGTGCCTCCACCATTTCCTACCGAAGCTCCAGCAGCGTGAAGAGGGCCCCGGTTCGAAAGGTGTCCAGCCCAGAAGGTGAAGGAGAAGCACGGCCACAGAGTGAGAGCCAGTCCCATAACAAAAAGGATGATAAGAAGAGGAAGAAGAAGGTGGACAACCTGATGATGAAGTACCTGTACCGGCCAGACAGTGACTGAGCCAGGCAGTAGGTGCTTGCTGATGACTTGCCTTGAAGAGTGTTTTCCCAGCATGACGTGACTTAACCACTCAGTCATCAGAGCATTCAGTCTGACTGACTTTAGACTTTCAAAGTGTAGAACTCTAACTTGTAGGTTGCCTTTTTGATGATGTGTCACATTAGACATGCTAATGATGTTTACTGCTGCACGTTCTCAGTTGTCTTTTCTAGTTTAACACTGTTCAGGCTTTCATTGAGGACTCTTTGGGATATTTTATCACACCAGGAAATGTACTTGGTGAGAAGGTGCACTCAACATGGATGTTAAGTCAACTTTTAATTTCTCCCGAGACGCCACATTGATTTATAGCCCCAGAAAGGTAGAAAATAACAAGAGTCCATTAAGAGAGGCCATAATCCATTTTTCCTTCCAGCCCCAGAACTGCAGGCATAATTAGACCCTACGCATTGATTTACATCAATTAACAAATTAATTTCCGATGCACAGTTGACTGTAATTAACCCCCAGTTTACAATATTTAAGCAGTTTGAATGTTAAGTAATGTGAAAAGGCTGGTTTGAATTTCTCTTGCAACATTCACTAGAGGTTCATTGGGAATATTTGGGATGACGTTTAAAAAAATCAAAAAGAAGACTTATGTTTGGATATTGGTAACATTTGTCTCACCTTCAGTAGGTGTCTTGTCTTCTTCCTGCTGCTACGTCACTGTAACACTCTGAGAGGATGGAATCCCATTTGCACAAAGCTTTAGATTAGTTATTTGACAGCAGTGTGGTCACTAAGGTACCACACTAACCTCACAGCATGGCCGCCGTGTGCTGCTCAACACACTAACACAGGACCTGTCAAATTTAGAAAGCATGCTGCAAACATATTAAACACAAGTAAATGGAGATCAAATCCAAATACAGGAGTTCGACACAACAACAACGGATTCTTGGGGACACTAAAAACTGACGAACTAGCGGATTGTAAAAGGCTAATGCTAGCTGTGCTAACAGCTCAGATAACACAGAGCCTAAACTAAGGTTAGCTCATTTCCAACTTTGTCATGTGTGTGTGGGCGTGCTTTTAGTGTCCCCCGGAACCTGCTTCTGTGTTGGTGCAGTTCCATTGCAGCAGCAGTGTCGGAAAGGTGATGATCTCTACGTTTGCTTGTGGGTCATTGTTTCGTCTTACAAACCCTTCGATTCTCTGCTTGCTGTTTTGATATTAACATCAGCTTCTGGTTTCTTGCTCCAGCCCCCCTGGCCGCAGACGCTACGCTCGATCGGATGAAGAGGAGGAGGAAGAAGACAAAGAAGGCGGCGGGGCAAACTCTGGATACAGATATGGCAGCAGCATGAAAGACGACGGCGAGGACGGGCCTCATGAGTCCACGTCGTAGTCCTCTGAAACACGGCCTCATTCAGCTGCATGCAAAGTCCGACACAAGCATTCACTTCAACACTTCCAACCCTGCAGGACAGCTGCGTTCAGACGCTGTAGATGTCCTAACACTCTAACAGAGGTTCCTGTGGCAGCGAGCTTCCTGTTTATCTCGCGGCTGTAACTGAGCCAAAGAAGTTGAGGCTGCAATGATAATAGATTATTCTGTTCTGTCTGTCTGTCTGTCATCCCTCCTTACATATAGTACACTACAACGTATTACCAAAAAGCCTTGTTTCAAGTGTGTTTTACTTATTGCCAAACTGATGCCCAGTCCTGGGAAAGGTCCCCCCCCCCTTTTCAGGACAAGTGGCCCCTCCACAGCTGTGGCATTTCATGAACACTGAAGGCTCCTCATCACCCTCTGAGAAGTTTTCTGCCTTTTTCCCTGACGGAGGAGGAGGATTCCATCATTGACGGCTTTGCCATGAAAGTGACTCCTTAGTTTTTTGCTGTTTGACAGATTTGTTTGGGAGGTTCTGAGCTGACCCATTTGAAATGCCTTGTGTTAGAGACGTGGGCTTTGTCTTGTGCTTGTTGTTCACATGCTGTCTGTGTTTGGGTTTAAGTTTGATCTGCGTTCCTTTTCCAAAGGGAAGTACTTTAGGCACCGGCCATTTGTTGGTTTCTCACCACGTGGTAACTCAAGCAGCACGTTAAAGGGACAAGCTGCTGTTCTATATTGTTCTTACTATCAGCGAATCACATGGAAATGCAAACCATTTGGGGAATGCCTTGATGTTTGGGATAATGATGTGTTCTCAGCCCAGATCTGCCTTCTTCATCAGCTGATGTAGGCTCAGGTGTCATCACAACACAAATATAGTTAGAGTTTTTTAAAAAGGTTATTCATTTCTCAGGTTGCTGGTCACTGTAGTTTTTAACAAACTGGGAATATGTTAGTGCTAGTCTCACCGCTCAGCTAGCTTGGTCGCTAATCAGGTATAAGATAATGATATAAGATGATTCAGTTCATTTAAGATCATCAGTTGTTGCTTCCTAACGGTCTGAAAACTGGTTTGTACTCCAGTAGAGTCGGGGTTTACACAGCTACACAAATGAATGTGAACACAGCGCACGTATCCTGTTCATCCACTGTTGGAATGGAAATGCTTCTACACGTTACTTCTCGGCGGTTTGGTGTCATCAATATTTGTTCAGTTTGGATAACTAGACCTGAGCAGTTGCTGTTAGTCACTGGTGCCAATCCGAGTGTCGAAGTTCACCAAAGTTTAATTCCAGATCAGTGATTCATGTCTTTCCATGGGTTTTGATGAAAATAAGGAAAATCCAGACTATCGCCAGCCTTCTCCCTTAACGCCTCATCGGGTTCTTGGACACACTACAGTCTGTATAACCAATACTGTGAAACATGTTCGGTGTCTTTGAGGCCTGTTTGTTGGTCAGGTTTTCTTTTTGAACCCAGAGGAAGCTGCTTTCTCCTGGATGCTGAGGTGTCTGATCGCAGCCTTTGGTCGTGTTATTCAGAGATCTGACAGCCATTTAAAGTCCGAGAGCTTGACCTGGCATTTGGGGCTGAAAAACAGTGAGTGGAGTGATTCTTCTATACATGCTTGTTGTATTTTTATTCTCTATGCACACACGTGTGGAAATGTGTTTCTTCACCCTGACGGACGTGTCTGGCTTCAACAGCAAGAAACAAAAGAGCAGACATCATAGTGCTGACTTCACGCAGTATTTATATATAAATATGTGTATGATTCATGCTAGCTTTGAAAATAGTTTTTGTTTATTTTCATTATTGAACAAATTGACCACTTGTTATAAATTTTGCATTACGGTTTAATATATTGTAAATAAATGGTGGTGATGTTTTAGAATTCCTTGAAGCCTGGATTTGTCTGTGTTTTGCTGCTGTGTCTTCACGTCTTTGCATCTGCTTCCGGTCAAAGACATCCAGAGGCCATGCAGAAGCAACAAGCTGCTGTTTTTCTGCTTTGTGAAAAGTCGGCAGCAGCGTTGACCCAGAGGAAGCCTTAAAAGGACACGAACCCACTGGTTTAGTTTGTTCCGGTGTTTCTTGCCTGCACTTTGACGGCAGCACGTATGTTCTGCTCCTGAGCTGTAACAACTAATAACAGTCATTTACGAGATGGACACGTTTAGCTGGAGGCAGCAGCATTTCTGTTGATACGTGATGATGAAGATGATTCAAAGTGTCAGTTATAAATGCACCCAGGTTTTTTTTCTTCAAAAGCACACATCTTGAAAAATCACAAATGGCGTCCTGTAGGACTCCGGTGGTTGTGTCCACAGATGAAAGTCATTTTGATTAAAAGCCGGTGGAAACTGACTGCTGACTGCCGTGTTTGACAGCTCATCCTGCAACGTTCCTCCTGAAGACTAGAAGTTGGATCAACTCCTCTGAGGTTGTAGCTCTGCGGAGTGGAAATATCTCAACAACTTTGTGATGGATCGCCATTCAGTTTTATACAGACGTTTGTTCCCAGAGGATTAAGATGGATGACTGATTTATCCACTGACCTGTTCTCTAGTGCCACCCTGAGGTTGACATTTATAGCTCGAATGAACTATTGGATGGATTGCCATGAGTTCGGTACGTTCATGTTCCCCTCAGGATGGGGTCCAGGACTTTGCTTTATAACCAAATACCTGCAAACCTAATGGCAGTCCCATCAGCCTCCATCTACACATGTTAACTGCAGTGTGGTTAAGAGCAGAACTACATACGTGGACAGAATTCATGAGGTGCAGACTCGACAAATGTGGTTGTAATTCCTAAGATGCTGTGCTGAGTACCAACGTTACAAGCAGACTTCATACAGAACCTCATGTATTCATGTTTGGTGTCTGATGCGCTTACGTGATCATGGCAGTGACTTTATGCAGAAGAAGAAGTAAATAGGTTCTGTCACTCAAACTGCTGTACAAATGCAAACGACCGGAACTACTAAAATAAACCATTGAACAATAAAATAAAGCCATGCTGGTGATGAAAGGGGACTGAGGCCCGTGTGAAAGCTGTGTTGTATGTAGGACATGAGAGGCTCGGATCCACTGCTTCTACCTGCAGTTGGAGATGGTTAATGATAAAAATGTTGTGCATCAGATTGTTGAAAATAACAACACACACAGTCGGCTCTGTACATTTTATAGTGTGGTTGTGATTATACTGCCTCACAGCCTGTGAGAAACCCGGGACACACTCACACTTTACACAGACAGTGGAGATCATGGGGGTATTAAATGTCTGTTCTCATGGACCAGGACCCACCAGTCCTCTCTGGACCCTCGGCCAACAACAGGAGCCTTCAGAGGACCCAGGACATTTACAACGTGATGTGCTAGAATCATGATTTCATAAGTCTGCTGGTTTTCAACATTTGGTAGGAATTCTTTGTAGAATACAAACAGGATCGTCAAGGGAATTTATCCGTTCATGCAGCCAACTGACCCCTAAATGTGTTAAAAATCCTGATAGTCCTGTAAAACAGCTAAAGAGCTTACAGCTATAGACGAGTTGGTGTTTTACTCCCCCGAGACAGAGTGCTAATTATACAGAAGGACCTGAATGGACCATCGAAATGTTGAGATACAGATGTAGCACACGATGACTGAAGGACACGCTGAGGACCAAATTACGTCTTTAAAACGGTCTTTCTGAGACCAATGACCTTGACTCTGTATGCAACCTTCAGTTACACCGTGAAGCCTGGAGAGAGTGTTGCAGACGGACTGAGCCTCTGCTGAAGGCCATGTGTTCACTGTGACGCCTCGGTGTCAATCAGACTTTCATTAAGTGCTCAAAGTGCCGGTGAAGGACATCGGTGAGAGCCAAGATGTGATCTTTCTTTGCTGATCAATAGTCAATCTAATATTTTGATGTGTGAGGAATGTGCTCTGCAGTTTGTCCTTCGTTCAGCTTCTGCCTTCAGAGAGCAGACAGTCCTTCATCCTGCAATCAGATATTCTGTCCATCAGAGGGAATTTTTAGACGGCATCAGAAAATAGCAATTAAGAAAAGGCATGTGCACACGATGACATCCCATTATAGCTGACTACAGTCTGCATAAGGATTTCTGGCTGTCTGGATTCATGAACAGGTGTTGCACACTAGAGGAGCGCCTCTACTTTGCGTTCAAACTAAACTTTATTTGTGCACGGTCAGTTTTCCAGTAGACCTCTTCAATAGTTACCTGGACATCTGTGTCACAGCTGCAAGGTCCTCACTTGGAACTGGTTTTGTCCTTTCATCAGTCTTCTACACATGTAGAGCTTGAAAGGTCCATTCAAAGCTGGGGGCTGGAGCGTATCGCAGCTTGGACTGGTTGCCAGGTACCCTAACGCTGGACGGTCGCAGTGTGTCACAGGGATGACACATGTAGACAGACTCACACTCACATGTGGGAAATTTCCATTTATCCTAACCTGCATGTGTTTGAGGGGGGGGGGGCAAAATCTTGTTCTGTTGGTACAGACATTTGTTTTGATCCAGTTATCCAATGATAAGAAGACGTAGAAGACTGTTACCACGGTAGACCACGGACCACTGCTGCCTTCAACATCCTCTCTTTCCAAGCTGAAGAATAGGACACGCCCACTGATGACGTCACGGTTCACACTTCAGGTCGAGAGGAACCTGCTAGTTTTTGGGTTCTGTACCAGTTTACTTTTGGTCGAAATGCTCTGAAATTCCATGCATGAATTTGTGCATTTATTTCTTTCATATAAGAAAGCTGGCAGCCAACAGTGACCACTTTCATGTGTCTGCACATGTGAAGAATCAACATGAGCCACTGGGGGGTGCTATACAGTGGTGGAAGGGTCATCGTGTTTTCCTGTGCCATAAGGTGACCGCCCTCCCCAAAAATACGTACGTATGCATCGTCTGTGCAGCAGCTATTTACAAACCGTTTTAACGTTTGTTAGGCAGCGACCCCTAGTGGTCATAGTAATGATGTCAGGAGCAAAGGTGAGGTCGTATGAAGAGTGACAGGTGGATGGTGATAAGCCATTTATGAGTCACACAGTGCAATGAGAAGTGGTGCAACATCAGCGTTCATGAATTCCATCATGACCCCTCCCACTCAGAATCCCACACATGCCACTAAAACAAGAGCAGCATCCTGAGCCATCAGACACGTTTCCATCTGTGTGACAGAGCTGTGCGTTCAGCCGGGCTGTAACAGGAAGGCTGAGGTCAGGACTCCACTGTTTATCACAAACCTATCTATGTTTTATGGTTTCCAGGCTGCTGGGGAACAGTTTACTGCACCATCTGGTAATTAGCGGTAGCTGCAGCAGTAGGTGGCCTTGTACACAGTTACCTCTGCAGAGAGGGAACAAACACCAGGCCTCCATTAGAATTAAATTCATCTGCATCACTGGCATCTGGCTAATCAATTCAAATAAATAAACCCTTCCTTCTACACACTTCTAGATGAATAGTCAGCCAGTAGTATGGAAACGTTTGTCTTGCAGCTCCCTGCCTGCAGCGTAGGAAGCAACCTGAGGCAAGGTCAGATCCTGTGATGGTGAGTCCTCCCTCACTGGCTCGTCTGCAGGGGAACATCCCCAAACAGCAGGCAGGCGGCTGCTCACATGGCTCAGAATGGCAAACGTTGCTGTGCTGCCTCAGCACTTCCAGCACAGTGCAACTTCAGGCAATTCTCTCGGGGGTTAATACCTTATATTTCACTTCTGCCTGGAATGGAATGAAAAAAGTCCTCTGCCTTTGTCTGTTTGAATTAGTTTAAAAATGAAACATAAATTATTCCAGTCCATCTTATTCCCCCTCATCCTCTGGCCTGTTTTCCTAGAAATCCCTCTCTGACTGCTGGAAGATTGCAGATTACTGTCTGCAACCTTTGTACCTTCTTAATCAAAACTACTTGAGGCCATTCAGTATTCATGAGCTGAGTGATGGAAAGTGGCCTCTCAACCACCGTAGGACAGAGGTGAGGACAGACAGACTGAGAGGATGGAGGGAGTTAGCAATGGTGGGAATGTGAGCGCACCGTTTCCCCAGAGAGCGAGTGACAAGAAGACGCTGTAGAAACATGCAATGCCTTCAGTGTTTTCTCCTGGCTGTCTCGTAACCGAGCTCATTACCCTTCCAAATGTGGCTGCTGTTCCTCTGCTTCCCCTCGGGCTCCCTGGCTGACAGTCCGTCTTGTTTTTTGGCTGACTTGCAGTCATTGTGTCAAGCAAACGGCTGACAGCCCCTCTGAACTGTCATCTGCTTCAGGGGCCGAGCAGCTCCGAAGTGGAGACCGTGGTAAAACAGCACGACCTTGAGGCCTGAGGTCGGCGCCTGCAGCAGGGTCACACTTAGAGGGGGGACCCTGAATGGCACATCAGGCCCAGAGCTGTTTCAGGGGGTCTAAGGACACCTGGTGGTGGTACTCCTGCTGCTCCAGGACCTGGAGGGTTGCTCTGATTGAACATCTGTGTGTGGTGGGCTACTGTTCCACATGTATGGAAGCCAAAGGTGGCCATGGTTGCTACTTTTTAGCTCTGTGTTTCAAAAGAAGGACTGAAATATTAAGTTACCAATTTTATTATTGGAATTAGAACTTAATTATCTCAAGATGTCAAGTTGTTTTTGTGTCGCTCATGTTTATTATGTAGGGCTGTAACAAACAATCATTTATAGCATTTATTTTTCTGTTTTAGCAAAATCTCGTGAGCGCCCACCCAGAGCCTGGTTCTGGTCCTGGTCCTGGTTCTTGCCACTGTCTCCTGGTGGAATTGTTGGGTCTCTGTAATACAGAGGCGGTCTGGACCTGATTTATATGAATGAGTTAACGTTGTTCTGAACGGAATAGTTCCTGTTTGGGTGAACTCACTCAGAATGACTGACAGCCAACATGGCTGCTCACTGAGGCTGTTCAGTAAATCCTGCTGAGTTCCAGTCAGAATCCAGACAATCCAAAGCTGCTCCTCCACTGCTGTTAAAGCCTTTGAACAAAGTTTGTACTAACAACCACATATCCAAGGATTTCTGTGGAAGCTCAACGAGATCATCAGTATTTAAAAAGACCTGTGGAAGGAAGCCGCTTCCAGCCGGACTCCAGGCTGCTTCATCCCTCACGAGGACGTGCAGCTACTCGGATAATCGCAGCTACAAAGTAGAGCAGCACTTTGTTGAGGACACAAATGTCTGCGCAGGATTTCTTTCCGTATTTAGTTGCTGTGAAGTTGCAAACGTGCCATTGTGTGATTTTATTAGTGTGATTTACTTGTTTGGGTTCATGTTGATTTTGACTTCGCATCATTTTTCATCACGTGTTCGTTGGTTCGTTACGTTGCTGCTGGTCAGGACGTCTCCTTGATGTTAGTGATGTGATCTGTGGGGCAGAGCTGCACGTCTGCTGCTGTTGACCAGGAGGACAGGGAAGGCTGAGCTCATGTCCAGGCTCAGTCCTCAGAAGGCCACCAGTTATCACACACCGACAGCACTTTGCTTGGAAGCATTTCAACAGGACTTATAGAACTCTGCCTTTTCTTGGTTTTCAAGGTTCCCTTTACTGAAGAAGGAAGGAGTAACATGCAGCTGGGTGCTGCGCTGAAGCTTCATATCGAAGTTTACAGTGTTATTGCATGTTTTAGCACGTTTCAGTCAGACGTCCTGTGTGAAATGTTGACAGAGTTGGAGTTTCTGACCTCGTCACTCCCTGCAGATCTGTTTCCATGGAGATGTTGTGGTGGTGGGGCTGAAGGACCCGGCAGCTCTGGTGTGTTTGGTCCTATATGTGTATAGCAGCTCCAGCTCTTTCTAAGTTCCTTATTTTTGTTCATTTCACAGGTGTATGAAGATGAACTAGCAGAGGCTGCTGTCAGGGCTCAGTTATCACTGCATGGGAACAACGTGGGCCACTGGGTCCCAGAACCCCAGAGACCCAAAAGAGCCGCATGTCAGAAGATTTTTCATAATTTGAGAATTATCAACTACTGTGGGTAGTTACTTTACATCTACTGGTATTTTTGTCAAAGAAAACAACACATTTCTTGACGTCCCATTTCAAAAGCAAAAGCTAAACTGTCTCAGTCCTTTCTGACGTCCCTACACTCTGTGGCTTTCAGCCCAAAGTCACTAGTTCTGAACATGTACATCTTTAGAAATATCTGTAATTTCCCTTTAAACAACTGGACTCTAGTTTTTAGTGCTGCTCAAACAGGAGTGTGGCAACAATGGAGCTTCACACGCAGTGCTTGTATACGGTGCATTCATTGTTAATTATTTCATTAATATAGTGCTCAGGTGGTGCATATTCCTATCACATGTATTATAATGTAGATTTCACTCAATAATCAACTGGTGACAACAGGCAGATATATATTATCTAATTCAATTTTCTAATTTGAATTATCTGCAGGTTGACTTCTGATTCCTTACTGATACAAATGTACAACACAATGTAACCAAGATGGCTCCACTACCATGAAGTGGACGCTAGATTTTCTCTAAAAGAAGAACAAACTGCACTGAAAGCTTTTGTTGTTTAGAAAGATATGTCCTCCGACAGGCTTTGCTCAGCGCTACGTCGCACGTTTCTTTGCTCTGATTGGTTGTAGGTTCATCCAGCGCCCTTTGGGGTTGGCGGTAATTATTTCTCTGTGGCCATTTGATCAGTTTTTAATACGGACGTCCTGACTAGTGCAGCTTTAACACGTCCAGGTGGTTTTCATGTCAGGGACTCATTAATATCAAGTCTGATGTTTAAACGAACCTCATGTGTCGAGCATCATCGTACATTTCCATTCCGCTGCTTTGTCCCATTTCTGTTGAGAAATGCCAGTAATCCATTAACTGTTACTCACATTACTGTGTTCTGCCTTCAAAGAGCCTGAGATCCAGCTGTTTCCTGCTCATTCACACCGACGGAATCTTTGGTCTTCAGTGATTAAATGACCAGAGCTGGAACCAGCAGACATAAAGACATAAAGCCTGTTGGTTTGATGTGATTGCTGCTCCTGATGTTTGCAGCTGCAGTAAAGCTTCCTCAGACAGGAGCCATGTTAATGGATATGTGTGTGTTTGGGTTCTGTTTAGTGTGATATTCGTCTTGTGCACATCTGGCAGAATTCACGTCATGAACAGGCTTATTTTTCAACAGGAGGTCACCGGCGAATCACGTCGTCCGCTGTCAGGACCATCGGACATTTTCATTTGGAGGACGGACTTGATTGACATGTCCCTCGCTGCTGTTGTTGCACCTCTGTGGGTGGAGCCAGCTACACCTACGCTCCTTCTGTTGTATTGTGTTGCTTTTTACAGTCTGATTTTTAACAATTGTATTATTGTGAAGCATTTTGTGTGAAAGCTGCTTCACTTAATAAACTTACATCGTCCTCACGAGCAGATGGAGTCTGGTGACCCCACATCGTTCCTGCTTAGCTCCGCCCCTCACAGCCTAATCCGTCACATTTCAGACTCACCCAGTGTGTACAGGGCTTTCACCAGGTCTCCACTGTTTCTGATGGTGGACACAATGGAAGATATGTATGAACCCATTCGACAAATTACTGTATTGAAAACCTTTAAGGAATTTCAAGCTTAACTTGTAAGAGCAAATTCACACGCAGACTTAGAGATCACACTTAAAACGTCTAAACTGTCCATTTTGTAATGAGGATTTGACCTTTTTCAGGATGTTTTTGTCCCTTTCGCTGCTGTAACCCATCACGTGTTCGTGTCTCCAGTGGACTTTCATATCAACTGCTGCATTAGAGCTCAGCAATTAGCCTTATCCCATGAAACACAGCTGCACCTTTAACCTTTCAGACAAACAACATGGCTTCCCTGAGCCAGTAAAGAGCACTTCAGGGAGCTACACTAACTCTTGTTCAATGCATCAATGTACATTACTGGATGTGTGCAATGCCCAGAACACTCACAGTGACTAGTCGCAGCTGCCCAGGTCCGACCTGTTCCACCGCGAGCCGCTCGCTGTCTCTTCCAGCTACCTTCGGCTCACCACTGTAAATGTTCAGCACTGCATCAGCTCTGCTTGTATTCTGGGAAAATGTCACTTATGATCTCAAGCTTACGTTGGCCTGAAACCTCCACGACAGCAGACAGAGAACAGTTGTGACACTGTGCTGTAAACTTGGCCAGGTGGAAAATACTGCTGCTGTCATTCTCAGGCTCTTTTCCATCTTTCCAATGTCGCAGCAGCGATGTGAGAGATGATTCTAACCGCTGGTGCTCCTGTTTCATTCTGCTGTGACGTTCATAGGGTTTGATGGGATAAAGGTTTGTGCAGCCACCTGCTCTTAGATTCTTTAGAAATCACGACATGCTGACATGGCCTCCACCTCCCTGTTAACCAGTGATGAGATTCATCTAATTTCATCATTTTAACTTCACTTATGGGCTGTGGCTCAAAAGGTAGCGCGGCCGTCCATTAACCCCAGGGTTGGTGGTTTGGTCCCGGCTCCTCGTGTCGAAGTGTCCCTGGGCGGGACACTGAACCCTGACGCTGCCCCCGGTGGAGGCAGCAGGGCAGCTGCGTCGGTGTGTGAATGGGTGGATTAGACTGCTGTTAAAGTGCTTTGAGAAACGTTTCAACCCTTAAAAGGTGCTAAATAAGTAAAAGTCCATTTCACTTCATAACATCACATTTTAACAAAAAATCTAATAATATTCACACACTTATGACGTAGCATCTCAACACTATTATTTCTGCTGCTGTTCTTTTCCAGGCAGAAAACTGGCTTCCATAAAAAAAGTTCCAAAAATTAAATGAAAAAACAGCAACAATTTAAAGAAGAAAAAAATGCAAATTCCTCCTAAAAGAATTAAGTTTAAAGCAGTAAGATCCTGGCATGCCCCGTAGTGCATGGAGGCTAATGTAATGCAACGTTTAATTATTCTCTACACTTCTGCTTTAAATGAGAAAAGTAGACGTAGTAAACACACCAATCTCACCAGAAGACATCTTTGTTGTTTCCTGTTCATAGTGGTAGTGAAGTCACTCTGTCAGGCAGTGAGGAGAATGTCTTTTACATCAAATTACAATCTTTTATAAACTTGCCCAAACTGCAGGAAAGGAAAGTTTCCCTGCTCAGGCGTTGACCTCCGTTTGGAAGCAAATCATCTGTTTCTCTTTTTGGTTTTGTCAAAATTTATAAATCTGGTGTTTAAAGCTGCACTGAATGAAATGAGCACAGTAAGAAAACACAAGATCAACATGTTATCACCTTACACAGATGATGTGCCGCCTATTTTTACTTCCAGCAGACATGGAGCAACGTTAGTGTTCATTAGTTGCTAAATGCTTCACTGTGCAGGGGTCTGGGCTGGGGTCTGGGCTGGGGTCTGGTCTGGGCTGGGGTCTGGGCTGGGGTCTGGGGTCTGGTCTGGGGTCTGGGGTCT
>JAVQJF010057232.1:0-24364 GCA_036023855.1 Gadopsis marmoratus
CCGCCGCCGCCACCACCGCCCCCGCCCCCCCCCCCTCCACCCTCACATTGGACCAGTCACATGGAGGGGTAATATGGGTATTGTTCTGGGCTGGGCCGGCCTCTTCACAGGAACATTGGATTCTGTTTGAAGTCGTGATCCGGCACGGCCGACTCACCTGCAAGATCAATACGCCGGGTTCAAAGCTGCCGGCTTCACAGAGAACACACTCTTATTAATTTATAGAAACTTCTAGAAACTTTGTCTGAAGGGAAAAACCTCCAACTCTGTGCGGTGGAGAGACAGGGGGAATTATTAATATATCTGGAGAGCGAAAGAGAGACGGGTGGGGGGGTTAGGCCGACCAACCATCTTCTAACACCTTATATGAATATTTAAATGAGTTACTGTTTGATGTGGATTGATCATACGAAAAGTGTGTGTGTGACTGTGTTGTGTGTGTCGGGAGGAGACAGATGGATAAGGAAGACGGTTAAAAGACTCATTACATCAAGAACACGAGTGTGCGTAGGTGCATGTGTGCGTGTGTGTTTAACTCATTATCGGGAGTCTATTTGAGTTTTCCTTTGTTGTCAGATTTGATGATTTGGTGGAAATTTCCAGACTTGGATTCAAAGCATTCCTGTTCGGCGCTCCAAGCCCGCGGCGTCAGGGAATGAAACACTCTGCATTTATATTTAATGATATCAATTTATCAACAGGAACAATCTCAGGATGTTGGCTCAGATTTGATTCCATGTTCCCCCTGTTTTTACCTGAGGGACACATGCACACGGTTTCTCATCGCCGTGCCATTACCATACTCCTCTCTGCCTCTCACGTCTGTGCGCTGATAATAACCAACAACCTCCTGACAGTGCAGTTCAACCTGTACGTCGCGTGTACTTGTACCAACACTGAGGCTGGCGTGCCGAGGAGACGGCGAGGTTCCGGGTGGAGTTCTCGCACGCGTCGCGCAAACCTTACAGAACCCAAAAGATGTAGGGAAGTTAGGAAAACGATGACTTATGTGCAGATAAAAAAAAGTTTTAACATAATATGTAATACAGGCAAACTCATGACTCAGGACTTTATCTTTCAGAAATCCACAATCACAGCATGTAAACCATTGCTACTGAAACTGCAGGAGGATGTGTTTTAAGAGAGAAAAGGCATCACTTATGTGCTCTCCGATGATGTTTACCCACCCAGCAGCTGCATCAGTGATTTCTATTTGTACAAATAAGACGAGATCAGCAACAATGTGGGTCATATTAGTGGTAGAAATAGTATCAACAGTAGTAGTACATTTGGAGTTCAACAGTATTTTATCACAATTCAATCCAGTATTATATCTGATTATTATATAATTTCTGAGGAAGACCTGGTTAAGACGACAGCATAACAAGACAAAGTGATGCAAAACAAAGCAATGAATAAAACATTGCTAAAAACAGTTGAGGCTTAAAGAAAACTACGAACTGTGGCATCTAGGACATTAGCTATTTACCACTGAATTTCCAGTAGTTCCATATTCATCAATTTATGTAAAATCCACTTGAAGTGGCTGGAGCAGGAGACATTAAGACTTTTCCCCTTTCTGTCTGTACATCAGGGACAGACGGCAGATTTTAGCTGCCTCACATCCATACTAAGCCGGTTTTGAGTTTGAAGTCTCCGTGTGCAGACTAAGAAGCATCTGATTTTTGAGTGTGCTGTCGATGGACACCAGGGTTCGACATTAACCATGGCACTATGGCCAGTGGCCACCAGGTTTCATCCCTATCCGGCGAGCCTTCGCCAAAGCAACGTTATGTTTCCACAAACATCCCGATTCCTTAAGAAGGAAAGAGAGACTGTGAGAGAATATACAGGATGTACCATATGATTACAAAGAACTTGAGTTTTCAATTTAAATGAATTATTATAAAAATATATTTTATTCTGTTAATGTATTTTCATTTAATGAGGTGTCACAGTGAAGGAAGGTTAAGTTGCGTTAAAATGCCTTTTCTGGTTTGTTTTTATTTTGGCCACCAAATTTAGGGGCTTGGTGGGCTGTGTGGCCAGCGCTTAAAAATATTAGCGTCTATCCCTGGACACTATTCTCCCACAAAGCAGTGCATAAAGGAAATGGAGGAGCTTCTCACAGCTGGAAAGATTCAAACTAATTGTGAATGGTGATTCATCAGCACCAGGAAAATCTCAGACAAGAAAAATATGTCAATATTTATGTTTGGCAACGTCGTTCTAAAGTCGCATTTCGATTGACATCCGACAGTGAAAGTGTTGTTTGATTTTCTGCCAGTGTAAAATGCTTTAGTGTATTGATTTCTTGTACACCAACTGCAAAGACTGCATACTATAAGTATTAGTGTATATTGTATACATTTAGCATTGGGCACAGCTAATGAAGGTGAACTCTTTCTATGTTTGCAGAAATATGATGGAAGTTTGCCCAAAAGGGGTTTATAAATAAAACTTAATATACACGTGATACGTAATAGTCATGTAAATTTTAAAAATATGACACTCAAAAATCTTAAAGATAGAATCCATAGTTTTACATAAATATGATGATGATGATATGATAAATATGAATATACCTCTGAGCCTGGAAACTGCAATCAGAACCACACCAGATCTACATTGGACCCACCAATCAGAACCTAAACCAAGGTGGATTCAGATGATATTGATTATTTAAGTCTTTTTACATTAGATGCACAAAGAATTAAATGTAAATCTTATCTTAAAGATTTTACATGCATCGTGTATGAATGAAGGTTCTTGCTGAAAGTAGTAGTTTTGAGACTCTGAAGTTTTTGCTTTTTGAAGTGATGCCAGACAAAGACGAGTACCGCAAGTCCAGTATGGTGCTCACCAGCCTCAGCTACAACTGATCTCTCTTGATTCTGGCTCCTGAAGGTGGAGTAAAAATCTGATTACAGTCCTCATCTAAAGAACCTCGAAGTCAAAGCAACGCTGTATTAATCACTGAGTGTCTGGACCTCCTCCTCCTCCTACTGCTTTAATGTGCTTGTCTGTGTTGGTCGATGACTTCTAGAAGTTATGGTGTGTTTGTGAGTGTGTGTAGTGTGTGTGTGTGTACGCTGCATATGAAAGCTCCTCCATCCTCGAAACCAACTGAACTCGCACAGGCTCAAAGTAACAAAGTTCAAGAGTCCACAGTTCAACTGGAGCAGCTGAAAGTGTGTGTGAGAGGGAGATGCTTAAGAGGTAGATATTACATGACTGTGTGTGTGGACAGAAAGTCCAATGTGCAGGCCGCTGCAGTGAACTCTGGGGAAGGCAGAGAGAATCCTAAGTCAGTCTGTAGAGAGTGAGGGCTTTCCCTTTCAACTAGAGCTCCCCTGGACTCTGCACACACACACACAAACACACACACATCCGGAGACACAGTGATCCATGCACAGACAAGCAAAAACACACACACATACTGACAGGAGCACAAAAACACACACACGTACAGCGCACACTTGGGGGACATGAGGACGTGGATGCACAAACAGACTAAAGTACACACGGGAGATCTCTACACACTGTTACACACCCAACACGCACACACACACACACACACACACACTCACTCTCTCTCTGTCTCTCTCTCTCTCTCTTTTAGTGTCTCTCAGTAGTTCCTCAGTGTTTCATCTGACAGCTTATTCCCAGTGTGGCTCCATTCTGTATTCACCCCGGATCCCCTCAGCACAGACACCCTGTGAACACACACTCCCAGGTGGAGAGCGGGGGGGAAGGTGACCTCGGTCCACACACACGCACACACACACACACACACACACACACACACACACACACACACACAGGGACACTAGCATGTTCTCAACCCAAAGAAAACAAATTCGCCAAAGTCAAATTACAAAATTATTTTCCGCCATTGAAAAAAGTGAATTTTCTTCTTTTTTTTTCTGTCTTAGAATTTGCATGTTCCTAAAATGTCTGACATGTCTGCAGTGACGACGAGTTCTCTCCAAAGCGTTCTGGAGGTTTTATTTGAAGTGACACATTCTTTGTGTTGTTTCTTGGTTTAGTTACAGTACGAAGCGGAATCTCAAGGGCTGAGCGTGCATGTGAGTGAAACAGGCAGTAGGAAAAAAACAAACTGCGCCCAGCTGGCAAATCAATGATCACATCCTTTGTCACCTGCCTTAAAACTGGTCTACTGTTTAACTTCTAAAATATGGCTCATGAAGATTCTGGCAGCCTAAAAAGTGTGAGAAAAAAAAATCAAATGAAACATCTTGAAATAAATACAGAAACTACACAGAAAAATGAAAGAAAATTAATTATACTCACTTGCCTTGTTCAATTCAATTCAGTTTTATTTATATAGTGCTATATCATAATGTTAATATAGCGCAAGTCTAGACCAACTCTATATGTATAGACCGAACATTTCCACCATGAGCAGCACTAGGCGACAGTGGCAAGGAAAAACTACCTCAGATCTACAGAACATTTTAGCATCTTTCAGCTCGTTTCGGTTTTACAGCCGCATCGTTCAGTCTCGATGATCTCAACAGTGTCGTTTCCGGCCGCAGGGCTGTTTTACATGAGGAAGCTCTATACAACCCCACTGTACACTTCCTGCCCAGCACCAAACAGACACAGTTATTGATTAGCTGGTGAACATAGTGGAGCATTTAGCAGCTAGAGAGCCAGATATTTCCCTCAGGAATTTGTGGAGACCAGAAACAGGGCTAAAAGGAAAGTGAATATTAAAGGTGGCCAAGAACACGACTCCAAATGTTCCCGCAGAGCTGAACCGAGCCCTTTAATGAATGGCAACTTCTGCAGAAAACCTAAAGAATCCCAAAGTGTCCTAAAACATCTGGGGAAGAAGTTGAATAGGAACCTTTTGGAAAATCTAGATGCATCCATGGATTTTGCTGAAACAAAAATGATGCTATATATTAATGATAAGATATAAACGTAACAACAGCTGGAAAGGAAGCTACTTTGGTTCGATGGCTGGTTCCCGCCGGAAGTAGATACCTATGCAGTTAGCTAAAATAGCTAATCCAGGTGGTCAATGTTTGTGTTTACTTTTGGTAAAACTCTAAAAATGTGTTTGAAATTATTTATTTTATATTGAAGTTAATCAAGAGAGCTCTAGGATGCTTGCACTGCTAGCCTCAATATATATATCATTTTGCTGGGCCAGATCACACCGCTGCAACTTATCCTGAAATGTTCTTAAAGGGTTTTGCGAATCTTTGGTCTGTACTGGGATTTACACAGCAATATCTACCTTAAGTTTGCTAATATTAGCCACCATAAGCAAGTAGGCCTGTAGCTGCTATAACCCCAAAGTGAAGAACAGTAACCTGATAAAAAAAAAACATCCTCTATAGCAGGCTGAATAAACTGTCACACAAACACCAATTTCAGCAGCTAATTCACAGGTTTCTCACTTCACTTCATCTTTCACATATGTTGCCCTTTGTCTCGTATTCACAGTAAGCTCCTTACAGTAACACTAATCCAAACCAAACCAATCCTGAACTTTCTCATTCCTCCTCCTCCTCCTCTCTCTCTCTCTCTCTCTCTCGCTCTCCCTCTCTCTCTCCTTAGATTTCCCCTGCAGCACTTTGGGAAGAAACCCAGCGTCAGGCAAACCGCCTGCATCCCCCGAGAGTGGGTGACATGCACAACCTCTGTGTGTGTGTGTGTATACAGTATGTGTGCATGTGTGTGTGTGTGTGTGTACCTGTGTGTGGCTGTGTGTGTGCATTTTTGAGAGAGACAGAGCGAGCTGTGGCTAGCCTTAAACCATCAACCTAGCGGCACTACAGTAATAACCACAGGACTCAGTCACTACCACAGGCAATGTGTGTGCGTGTGTGTGTGTGCATACTGTAGGTCTGCATTTGTGTGTTTGTATGTGTGGTCATGAGTGCACTGATCTATTTGTGTGTGTGTGTGTGTGCACACTTGCACTGTATCCTTGCTTCCTGCATTTTGCATAATTCCTACCAGTAATTCCTACATGTGCAAAAGATTGTGTGTGCTGTTGGATACACACAAATGCATGTGTATCGTGCATGTGCATGCATGTATGTGTGCTGTACACACACATACGTGCGCATGTATGTATGCATGCAGATGTATGTGTGAGTGGCCCGATGGATGGATGGATAGATAGATAGATAACTATATGTAGAGAATGTGAATGATATAATTTTCAAAAAAGAGGATTGTAAAATGAGTCTGCCCTCTATTGCCCCCCCCCGCTCTCTTCCACCCCTCTCTCTCTGGTTGCTGCAGGGTTGATTGGAGGTTTTGTCACGCCTGCTTTGACAGGCCGGGCAGAGCTCAGGTCCCAACGGTTTGGCAATTATCCTCTAACCCAGCAGCCTACTACTGCACAAATGCGCACACACACACAAACACACACACACACACACACATACACACACACTCACATACTTGCCCTGCATGTCAATACGTCAGAGACAGGGAGACAGGCTGGCTGTGTTTTCCATCTCCTTCTCTTTCGCCCTCTCCACATCTGTCTCTCTCTCTCATTAGCTGGGTGCGTTTTAGAGGGGAGGAAGGTGTGAAACTCCGGAGACTCTTAATATTCCCCTCTAATATACCGTCCATCTTAAGCCATCCAGTGCCTGAACTCACACACACATGCACACACACGTATATGCACACACTCCGTAATCCTGGGAGATCAGAAGGGCTCCTCTTCCTCCTGCTAAGTAGCGTTGGACCCGTCTACAGACTCGCTGACAGTCTCTCCAGCTTAGCAAATGTACAGCAGCTTGTCAAGCACAGGAAGTAGCTTAGGCTCTGGAATTAACTTAAACATGCACTTTAGAAACACGGAGGAAGTCGCAACATCCAGCCTCATGTTAAACCGGCAATGCAATTTGTAACTTTACCTCAAATTGTAAGACATCAATAGAATATTCTTTATTCCAACGCATGACCATTCTTTGTCTGTGACCCTACAGCTGTGTCTAGCTCCATGCAATACAGTAGCACTGTAAAGTAATATCACCGTGTGTATTCATGTTGATAGTGTAGTATATTGGCACTTAATGCACAAGAAGCTAACACACTGTTTTGTGCAGGACTTCAAAAGGAAATTCTGGTTTCAGACGACCTGGATTTATTTTCATAGTTTTAGCCATTATGTCTGTCGGTAGTTGCCAAGTTAATTGCTGCCTTTTAGGAATTTGCACCAAAAAATATGTGAGTGGTGAGTACAAAGTTATCATATCCGACTGAAATGATGGTGAAAAATATGAAAATAAAGACCCAGAGTTGTAATAATATTCCTGAATTTTCCTTTAAACACGGGCAAGTTATCAGCCCAGCTAACACGGTCTTCAACAGCAGAAACCCAAACTGTGGTTTCTTTTTACTCAATGTTATTGTGGGCGGATAGTGTCATGGATAGATAGACAGGATCAAAACCACACTCGGAAATGTAGCCATTTTAGCATATATGCTGGCATGACCCGGGTAAACACGGCATATAGTCAAAAACAACATCAATAGGCTGCATAATGTGCATGTGGGACTAGTGCTGAAACTATTTGTCAATTAATCCAGTGAATTCAGTTCAGTTCAGTTGTATATACTGTATATAGCACCATATCATAACAAAATTATCTCAGGGCACTTTTTCACATAGAGCAGGTCTAGACCGACTCTTTATTTATCTGCAGAGTGGCCTCAGGCTGAGGGACACGTGGTGTGACAGTGATAGGATGTATGACATTTATAACACACAACAACATCACGTGTCATTTAGTGATGCTTTGTATCCTCGGTGGTGTCCACACCCACGCAAGTCGGCTGCTAGCATTGAAGTGCGCTAAAGTACACGTGGATACGCAAAACGTTGCCTTTGTTGCTTGATTGCATGATGAATGCAGTTTGAGTGAGAATGAATTGTATCAAGTGATTTATTACTTTAGGTGTTTCCACATTCTACACCTTTCTCAATCTCATATCATTACAGAAAGTGTTTGGAAGAACACTATGAGTACTTGTCCTTTTGTTCTATCATTTTACAGATGAAACAATAAGTGAATCCCTCAATAATGAAAATAACTTGTAAACGACAGTTGCGTTTTAGCACTGACGTTGGAACATATTTGTCTGTTTACGTTTGCTCCTGATGTGGCGAGGAGGAAGGCGAGGCCACAGCAGACACAGTGACAACAATGAGGGGGGAGGAAGGTGAAACAAGGGGCTGAGGAGCGATGCGGAGTCAGCTTCAGGTGCTGGTGGTGCTGGATCGTCCCACAGAGTTCGTCAGACAGCCCATCAGCACAAGTGACAAGTGTAGTGGTGGTGGCAGCGGGGGTGGATTTACAGCAGGTGAGTATTATTAGCTGGCTGGTAGAAATACATGCACGTATAGTGGAAGTATAGTATCTCCTATTTTATTTTACTCTTCTTAACTCCTATGTATATGTGTCTTTCTATATTGCCTTGTGTTTCTTTTATATTTTGTCTTAATGCCTTTTATGTCTCATGTAAATCACCATTTCCTTGGTGTTGAAAGGTGCTACACCAATATTCTTGCCTTGCCTCGATAGCGGAGGGTTAACACTTATAGAACGGTATGCTCGCTCTCTGGGTGGGAATTCATTCATTAAGAGAGCAGTAACAGGCTTTCTGTTTGTTATATAGTTATATTTTCAGCAGCCATATTCGGATTTATTTACCTGCGATTCTTTAATCATCTTCTGTTGTGTTGCCATATTATTGTCACCAGCTAGCGTTTACATTGCTCCTTCCTGACTCCTCGTGGGAAACGTGATAGGAATATTTTTTTAAGGTGTTTTTGAACATACTCGACTGTAACAATGAAGATATTTTATGTGCAGATGACCACTTATCGTCATGGCTTCTGGTTCAGAATCTCAGCACGTGTAGATTTCCGTGACAGGACGCTTCCCACTTTTTAACTTCTTTAATCAAGTTGTTCATGTTCCTTTCCTTTTGCTGTTTTTTTTTTTAACAGCGTGGCACCATCACTATTTCTTGCTCAGCGCCCTGGGCGGCGTAATCGTCGAATCCATCAACACACTTGCCTCACATCAGATCAGCACGGCACTCTTTGAAGGAGATGGACGTTGTAGCTTTATCAAACAGACAAAGCAGTGATCTCCCCTTCCGGCATAATGCAACTACATACACCTTACAGCAACAAACGCTTCTGTGTGTGTGTGTGTGTGTGTCTGTCTGTGTGTGTGGGTATGGAAGCAGAACAAGTAGATGGGTGTAATTTCATAGGTGCGTGTGCTTGTGTGTGTGTGTGTGTGTGTGTGTGTGTGTGTGTGTAGGCGGACCTTGCCTCAAGCTAAAGTCATTGAACAGTTAAGGAGTTCCTGCTTCACTCCAGGCTAAAGCTGAAATTCTACCGTCTGACCACACGTGAAATTACCACCCTTTCATGAGCGCTTACATACACACACACACACACACACACACACACACACACACAATTGTAGCTGGACATTCCCACATGCACAAACTGTATGTTCAGTGTCTGCACACCTGTAATAGACAAGCAAACAGACACATGTGCACGTGATAAAAGCGTGCGAAGAAAGCGTGTCATGGCTGTTGACGCTAACATGGCATGGTGACATGGAAGTGCCTTGGATGTGCTAATAGCCCTGCCAGTGTCATCCTGTGTGTGTGTGAGTGTGTTTTCATTTTTGGACAATATTTACCAGTGGAGCAGTAACAAAATGCTTCATAGCAACCAGATGGAATAAAAATAAAAGGAGATGGAACCTAAAGATGTGCCAAATCTATCAGATACAATATCAAATTGAACACATTTCTAACAAATCTTTAACCCAGAGAGGCCAAGCCGGAATATAGGAGGATGTGTTACAGTCGGAAAGGCACAGGTGTAAATAATAAATATAAAATGGTGGTTTAGTTTCAGGGTCCTGGTACTGTGCATTCTGGCTCGCTGTCAAACTGTCAACTGACACAAACTGCAGACAGCATTTCCTGAATAAAGAGTCATTCTCGCCTCCTCCGCCTCACAACTTTGCATGTCACAGTGCAATCAGATTGAACTCGGCACAAAGCCAACGAGGCAGGATGAGTTCCCGAACCGGCAGCGAATACGACTCGCCCAGTTCCTCATAGAAAATAAAAAAGGAGAGCAAAGTCCAGGGTGTGACCTTCACACTTCAGAGAAGAGAAGAGGTGTAATCAGGTGCAACGTATAAAGGCATCTGTGTAAGTGCACCACTGATGCACATACTGATCTACTGGCCATGCAGTGTGAGCTACATTTACAACTGAGACAAGAGTGAAAGTTTGTCATTTGTTTTCAAAAAATCTTACAGTTAGAAGCTGTTTGTAGAAGATGCTTACATACTGCTTACCCAAGAATACTGCTTCTCTGTGCCTGACTGGACTGTGATCTATAGCCAGGACTGCTCACTGCTCTCTTTTTGTTAGCGTGAAAGTGTGTCCATGCATTTGCATTTTTCACATATAACAAAAGCGTTGTACAGGTCATCAACATACAACATGCATGGAGCTGCTTGGCTTTGGCAAAGTAAGATTTGGGATTCTTTTGGGTGTATTTTGGTCAATTTTTACACAACTAAAACCTAGAACCCAGGCTAACAGTGTTGGAGACGCCTCCGCCACCACATGCTTACTTTTCACTGCACCGTATTAAAGTTTCAGTCTCCACTTAACTTTAATCTTTAATGCAGAGCTGCTGCGCATCAACACAAGGCGGCCTGTAATCAGAGGATGAGCTCACTCACTCTGAACTTCTTCCAAAAGAACAGAAAGGGCCTGAAGAACAAGAGTCACTTAGTTAGAATTCATCTCCTAAAGTCTTCAAAAACCTTTAGATCATCTTTCTTAATTTCATTTGTTTTTCCTGGCAGAATAAATCTCCAGCCGGTCACGCAGGGCTCTGGCTGACTAAAGGTTTTCCGTTTAGTTCCGCTGCTCACTGATTTTGAACGTTCAATAACACTCAGTCCGTCAATTGACACTAAAAGCTGCTCAGTTTACTTAGACTGAAAGCTCAATACAGAATACACTCATGGCTTCTATATGCAACCTGTTTATCTATCTGCCAATCAGCCTATCAATCTGTGTTAGGCGTTACACACACACACACACACACACACACACACACACACACACACAGCCCTGGGTGCTGGTTTAGTCTCAAGCCTTTCGCTAGGCAGTGTGTCACAGCGCATTATCCCATATTCAGATCACAGTGAGCGTCATTTAGGTACACACATACAGTATGCACTGCTTACACACACACACACACACACTCACACACTGAGCCATCACAGCAGTCGTCAGTTAGATTTGGTTCTTTTGAAGCGGAGCAGAAGTGCGGTAATGTCACAGCCTTGGGCGACAGACTACTAGCACCCTGACACCCATATTACTACCCCTCCCCTCGCCAGCCCGCCCACCACCAACACCACCTTCCTCTGCCTCGCGGTGAACGCGCCGGAACACACATGCAGACTGTCACGGCATATCTAGCTCCAAACTCCTACTCGGTCTCTGTGTGTTTAATATCTCCATCTCAAACAATGTGTGCTGTTTCTAGGAGAGCGCTGTCCTCTCCAGCTCAGAGAGAGAAAGAGAAGGCTACGATAGACTTAGCATTAAAATCAGTTTCGAGACATTATGTAGGCACCTGTGTGTGGCCTGATATGACTTTTTCATGCCATAAACATGTACAGTACAGTACAGTATGCCCTCCTAAATTTGTTCATTAGGTTAAAAGCAAATTATCTTGATGCTTAAGAAATGCTCAAAAAACACCTAACAATTAATTTTTGTTTTTTTTTACACCAAGCACAAGCTATTCAAACTGTGCATGACTCACGGGGTTGCGTTCAAACTCTGCAGTATATAGTAACAACAGGCTGGACAGAACTGGATGCTTGATCTGGGTGCCCAGATCTCAGAAATTCATTTCATTGAGCGCAATCTTGACGTAGCTTCTAGAAATGATGTCCAAAACTATGAAAATGAGACCCAAGTTGAGTAGAAATCGTAGTAAAGCTTGCGCACCAGCTCCTGCTGATGTTGGGTTTCACTGCAGCTGCACAATAAAATTGCCTTTTCCACGTCACATTTCCTCCTTTGAAGCATGGTGAATATTAAAGTCTGTCTACAGCGGGTTTACTGTACTCTTTTGTGGAAGCAATGTTAGCATAGCGAGAAGTGTCTGTTACAAAGCTTAGGTGAGCTCCAATATCAGCCAAGTGTGTACTAAGGCACTAAGCTGCTTTTCGCTTGTCTTCTCACCTCGTCCTCTGCAAACGAGGCAATTTGGGAAATGTGATTTTAGCGCTGTCACGGCAGCCAGAGCAGCAGGAACTGTTGTGTCTCCGAATTCACAAATGTGTGGATGTGACATATCGCTTGAGAGATTTATTCAGTTTCCCAAAAATATGTGTGTGTGTGTTGTCAGCTATATCAGCAGGTGTGTGTAGAGGTGTGCATGGTAACTCTTTGTGTCTTTGTGTTCATGTGTGCGTAATATGTGTATTAAGTATGTTGCTATGCATGTATGTATATTACTTTGTTTGCCAGCGCAGCTATGTGTGTTTGTGTGCGTGTGTGTGTGTGTGTGTGTGTGTGTGTGTGTGTGTGATAGACCATGGCCTGAGGTCATATCTGCGTCAGGCGGCTGCTAGAGCTCAGTACTGGAGCATGATCCCCTGCGCTTTTAATTAGACACATTAACATACACACACACACACACACACACACACACACAAACACAAAGACAGACAGACAGAGAAACACACACACACACACACACTTCTTCACTCTCTCAGGTCATCCTCTCTCTCTCTCTCTCTCTCTCTCTCTCTCTCTCTCTCTCCCTGCCTCCCACAATAGGCCTGTTGCATGACCCGAGGCTATGCCGACCACACCACATTAAAACCTGAACTAATCAACCTCATACTCTCATGGACACTTACACACACACACACACACACACACACAGGTCCGTCCCCACGTGAGTCACAAACACACTCTTAGCTTGTTAATTCTCCGTACAGAACATGAGCTCAGAGTCACGGTGGTTACAGTCCGATTAGATGTGGTGACTGTGGCGAGGAGTAAATTAAATCTTGACTATGACCAAACAACAGGACAGGCTTGATCTGGCATTAAAGAAGGATGATTCGATATGTCTCTCCTGAAACGTTTTAACTGTACAGTTACCAAGAAGCGCAAATCAATGTTCTGATTACATGTATAACCACGACGGTGAAAGTAATGCTGAGTAAAGTCGACTGAGTCATATCACAAAGGCGGTTTTCTGCTCTACATTTTGTAGGTTAACAGGGGACATCCCAAAACCAAGTGTTTGGAAATGAAACTGACAGTAAGCACACCTGAAATGTTGCTTATAATTCATTGCATAGAAAAAAGATATGCTTTTCAGTATTTTAGTTCAGGTGGAGGTTGAACCAAGAAGTCGGCAAAAGTGTGCAAAATCAAATTTCTGTTTACAGATTAAATATCAAGTAGTTTGACTTTCTTGGCACATACAATATGAAATAACTGGAACCTTTGTTCTACATCATACTCTCTTCTCTCTCCTTCTGCACCTCTCCCTCTCCACTTCTCCACAACTGTCGAATGAAAGAAAAAGATGCCCACATAAGGTTTGACATTGTTTTCCCTTCTAAAAAATGTAGGTTAAAGATGGAGGTTGTTTACAACCTGTAAGATTGTCTGACTCCACCTGTTCCTTGCTGGACTCCGTTCTATCGATGTTGGCACATCCCCACCTCTCAGCAGCAGCGTAAAATCTTGAGACTGTCCTCCCGAGAAAAAACAAGAGACGCAGTATTTTCAGCAAATGCCCAAAACACGACATGCGTTTGGGTGACAAAGCCCTTTAATGTTGCACTGCTTTTTGTTTCTTCTACTCAAGGCCGCAGTCGTGAGTGCTGGATCGGCTACAGGTCTTTGAAGGCTGACTTTATATACCAAACCACTGCAAAAAAATGACATGTTTTTTCATTCTTATCGTGGTCTGAAACAGTATATTTGGGAGCACGGGATCCAAAAGCCTCGCTGAAATCTTTATGACCCCGTGGCGTTCCAATGTGTCCAAGCAGACGGCATCTACAGTTTGCATGCAAATCTGATTTTAAATTAAAAGCCATCATCAGCTCAGTGTTGGTGGTTTTGGTTGTTTTCCCTCATGTGTTTCCTGTGTGGGTGTGACGTGGCTGAGCTGCCTTCCATCTACTTCGTCAGCCTGCAGTATGTCTACCGCGGCTCTTCAGCCACTCGTCGCCACATTGTGGCTTCAGCTAGAGGTTTGCGTTCTAGGCCGATCTCAAGCGTTTGCTCTTGCTCGTGTGTTAAGTACGCAGCCAGCCCCGTCACCCAGCGTCTCCCTTCCTTGGCCTGTTCTCCGTTCCTCCCTGCTCCCTCCATTACCTTCCCTGTGCCTTGCCTTAAATAAACCCTTTTATTTTGCATACCCGTGCCTCTGTCTGCGCTTGGGTCCACAACTGCAGACATCACAACACTCAGTACATTAGTCAAACCGTGGTTCAATGTCTTTCCTTGAGGATTTAACAAAACAGATTTTTACACCACTTTACACAAAGCTGTCAATACTGTAGCATTCTCATTTTATCTGACATGTTGCTTTTCCAGCTACTGCACACACCGCCACAGACAACCTGCAGAAGATCCATCATGTGACACCTGAGGTTCACCTCGGAAATGAAGAAATAATCAGTAACCCACAGAAAACCCCTTTTTTCACATCAGCGGACTTGCCTCGGTTCGTTGAAAATCAGTAGGTTTCCACCGGCTAGTTGCTTGAGGTGTGGACATAACAGTAGCCTCAGGGTGCGTAGCCAGGGATCCTTGAGGCTGCCATAAGGACATATTGTGAGTAATAGAGGCATGCACTGGCCACTAACCCACAGCTAAATACACTGGGAGGCACGCACACAATAAACAGACTTAGAGTCTTTGATCAATAAACACATAGACACATACGAGCTCCTGATGAATCTGCATATCGACAAAAAAATTGAATGATATTGCACTTGTTTCTTCATCGCATGCGTTCACATGATTACTTAGAGACAAGTAACACACACATCCACACACTCCACATCTGTTCAAATTCAATCACATCAAAAGTGAGCGACTGACTGTCTTAAGAGAAAGGATACGTAATGGTCTTATTCTAGGCAATTATACTTTACACTTTCTCAAACGAGGCCTGTTGGGTAAAGTTTCGCCAATCTTTTTGTCCAAGGACAAGTTAGTCCTCATCCTTGAAGCCTTTTTATTTTTGCATAAAAGTAAAACACAAAATACTTCCATTAAATCACATAAACCACCTTTGTGTCGCTTGGTTATCTTGTGAAGTATGTTTCCATGTGGATCTCCAGTCTGCATGCTTATCTTCTCTATCTTTTGTCAAGTTCTTGGATGTGATATGGTTTTTGTTTTGTTTGGTTGTTATTCTTTAACTTTAACTCATTTTTACTCATTGGAGCTTTACTACTTCCAAGGCAGCAAAATCTTTACATGAGATATCAGAAAGTCCCGTAGCTTAAACTGGGCTTCAGGGCTGACTAACGCTGTAAGACCCAGTATAAATGGACATGAAGACACTCACCAGCCTAGCAATTTAAAGGAGATACAATACTCACATGCTAATATGAGACGTAAGCAGACTCAGTTAGCAAAGTGTATATCTTTATTTTGGTAGTTGCATGTAGGGTTATTGCTGGTGCTTTGTCTCGGCGATGCAGCAAGGACTGTCATTTTGCACATGGTTTGGCCATGCTTGGGAAAAGACATCCAAACCTGTTCACAAATGTAATGCAGCATTTCCACAATTTGTTACCAACAACCAGTAAACAGCTAAAAATGGAAAAATGGCGCTGTGGATACAAACTTGGTAAATGGTGCAGTCAGGTGTACTCATTCAACATTCAACTTATATTTTTGAACATTTCCTTGCCTTGTTGGACGCCCTTCTTGTGATGTGGCAGCATCCTTAGACCTCAGAAATGTAAAATGTAAAACCTCGTAACTGGCAGGACTGATGGCCAAACCTATAAGACCCAGGTTGAAAAAGAGAATGACCCTTTAAAAGGAGAATTTTTAAAAGTCTTCATATTTTTGTAATGCTTGTTGCCTCCACAATGTAAAAGATTTGCTTATGTATTAGTTGTTCTATGTTCATTTTAGCAGGTAGCTTAGTCAAAGCATATATGGTAAAAATTAAAAAGTTATGAATGATTTTACTTGGTACTTGCTGCTTTTGGATAAACACACACATACTATATACTGTATATGATGGAGAAGTAGGCGATCGAACATGAAGGGTAGAAAGAGGTTGATGGTTCATGCTCCGAGCATCACTCACCTGGAAGAGTAATGATTATTGACTTCCCTCCAGCGAGCATTGGGGACGTTCGCCTCAGGCCCTCGACCAGCCCCCCCCCCCCAGTACATTTGACACCAGACACATGCCACCTCAGAGGCAGAAGGCATCGGCCATTTAGCATCGTTCCAACGGAAAGCACGTTCTCTCACACATTTAGCGTTGACAGACAGGGGTTAGTGAGGAAAGGCGGGTGGGGTGGTCAAAGAAGACATAGAGAGAAGTTTGTTGTGGGGGGGGGGGTCATTGTCTCCCTCTATTTTTTTTCACTCCAGTAGCAGCAGCATTGCCTGGGGGGCTTCAGCCCTGCCACTCCCTGCCAGAGGAGAGAGGCTGTCACTACGCGTCTCTGTCACTCTGTGTGTGTGGCTGTGTGTTTATGTGAATGTGCATATCAGCATTGTACATGTGTGCGATTTTGTGCATTTCCATTTGTGTGTGTCTGTGTGCTCGTGTGCATGTTTGTGTGTGTCACTCCTGCTCTGTGTCAGCTGCTTAAAGCTGCCAGGCCACATCGTGTCCTCTCTCTCGCGCTCTCTCACTTGCCCCTGCCCTGATTGGCCAGTTCGTTGGTTTCCGGGGGTAACCAAGGCACCAATAAGCCGTGAAGGAGAGGAGGGCTGCAGGGTTGCAGTTAGCTTGGTGAAATGACAAAAGCATTTTTAAAGAAATGAGCAGGTCATGATGACCTGCTGACTTCTCTATGAGCCGAGTCAGAAGTTGTCCCCCTGTTAACCTACAAAATGTAGAGCAGAAAACCACCTCTGTGATATGACTTAGTCGACTTTACTCTGCATTACTTTCACCACCGTGGTTATACATGTAATCAGAACATTGATTTGCGCTTCTTGGTAGCTGTACAGTTAAAACGTTTAAGGAGAATCTGCAAAAGCCCCAAAGTGTATTGAAATGAGCAACAGTGTGTTTTATTGCTAATACATGTAACTTCTTGTTTGTAAGAATCCCTCAAACCGATTCCCTGTTAGATAAGGTATGACGAGGTATACCACTGCTATCTGCAGAGTACAGCCAGTTCTCCAATTCAATAATAACTCAACGGCACTCAAATGTGCCCATATCGCTCCGTGGGATGAAATCAAAACACAAACTGAGGCTCTGTGGAGGCTCATATGTGTTTTATTTGAAGAATTTGTGACATTAAACATAAGACAGCATCTGCTCAGTTAGGACAGCTTGAATTAAAAATATCAGCAGAGTGACAGACACTGGCCTGTTGTTATTGTCAGTAAAATTATCAGTTGAGTGATGTGATGTTGTGGTTGTCTGCTGCCGTCTGTCTGCGACGTCTGGCTGGATTCGGCACGTCAGAGCGACGCGAGGAGGTTTCCCACAACTGACAGATGTGTTAAAGCCGAATCGGCCCTCGACACCCAGCCGTGTCACCTCCGACACGCCGCTGTCAGCTTCCCACTGACGAGCTCGGGAAGTGAAATGTCTCTCTTGTTCAATTCAAAAGGCAGCGTCGGTTTCTTAAGCATTTTTAAATGTGTTTGTTGTTGGAGTAATTGAGAATTTTTTTACTGGAATTTTATGAACTTTCATGGCAGGAACAATAACATATTTGATATTTGTTATCAAAGCTCAAAATTATTTGGGTGATTTAATGACACCGGTTTTCTACCCCAAACAAATTCATGACACAACTTGGAACTAGAAAAGCTTTCCTGACTCCAAACAACTCCATCAGTACAAACCTCTAAACACATATAAACCCTACATCAGCAGTCGTGCCATTTTATTATGGAAAATGCCTTCAGTTCAATAAATCAGAACATACTGGAGGGTGAGAAGCGGACGTGTTTAAACACGAGCCTCTGTGCTCCAGGACTGATTACATTAATGCCAATAAAATTATCTGTGGCAACAAGATCTGTCACAGAATACGAATAATGTTTTTTGGGATCCACGATACTCCAGATGATCTGTTGTGGGACCTGAGATGCATTTGTATTTGTGCAAAATAACTCCCATGAACACCTCAGGCCTCGCCTCAGTGTTACATAGACGTCACAGCTACTGAATATGACTGACTGTAAGAGGGAAACGAGCAGTGGGTACGACAGCTTGGTGAACAACAGGGCAGCCATCATACATATACTGCATTCTTTACAGTACATGCACAGTATATGGGCTATCTGGGGTTTGGACTGCACTGCTCTGGGTACTTATGATGGTCATATGTATATCCCTATATGTACAGACAGTATATATATGGTCACCGCTGTCAGGTTTGTAGCTGCGTATACAGGGTTAAGCTTTTTTTGGTTAAGGTTCATGATCTTAGTCTAATACAGAAAATGTCCACAGTAATTTGAAGCACAAGAAACGAGGTATTTTAACGTGTGTTAACCGAACCCACAATCTCGTAACCAAAACAATCAGATTGCTTTTGTTGCTTTATAGTAACCACAGACATCTGCTGTCAAAGTCCTATCCTGCCATTTGTATGGCTGTCCTCCACCCTCCACCTCCCGCAAAAACATAGCACTTCATTCACTCAAACAAACATTGACTGTGAACCTATTTTAGGCAGTCATTACGCATGCCAACACAATGTAATCTGGAACAATAGAAACACAATTTCTAGGAGCCACACAGGACCACTGTCAGGTTGCAGGTAAGTATGAATAAGTACTGTATGTTAAACTTCATACTTTTTGACATATTTGCTGCTGATGCCTACAAAATATCAGTCACAGAACAAAATTATTTCACGTGCTACATTTGTTCTGCACATCCTGTCAGCATCTGTTCATCATCCTCGTCGCTGATGAACCAGCTAACCAATGAGCAGAGAGGCCGATAGGGAAGAGAGGTGAGAATAGAGGGACGTGGGAAAAGACAGGGCTGACTTTTAACTCTTTTAATTCTGCTGGAGGAAGCTGGTTAACCCTTAAGTGTTTCGCCCTGAGGACATCCATGAAAACTTAATCAGCCCCACCTGGGATGGACACTTCCATAACAATGACTGCTTGTGTGTGTGTGTGTGTGTGTGTGTGTGTGCGGCTGTGAAATCTGCATGCATGGAAAGGCTGTGAGCCGTGGTCAGTGAGGTGTGCAGGCCTATGTCTTATTTATGAGCGGCAGGCAGCAGATGGGCGGAGTCTGTGGTGTGGTGGCGGCACCACAGAAGAAGAAGAAGAAGAAGAAGAAAAGAGCGAATCAAGAGATGAAGGCATCCTGAGGACCATATGCACCCATTCAGATCGTTTAGCATGCCCAAAGGCATGAGAGCTTTCATCTGAATAGGCCAACTCTGTACTGTACTTCATGCAAAACCACCGTAGTAGCTGCAGGTCAGTGCGGTTTGTTCAGTGTGTGTGCATGTGTGTGTGTGTCCTTACAACAATGTGTGCGTCTGCCTGTAGAGATCGATGCAGTCGGTGTCCGATGGTCTGCTGCATCGATAGTATTGATCACTTCATATCTTATATATTCTGTATGGTAATGCATTGAAGCTACTGAGACTATACACACACACGCGCACGCACAGCGCTCATCCCACCTGAGAGGTAATTTCTTTCTCTTGCTGAGAGGCACCAGAACAAAACATTCATTTATTATTCAGAAATATATTATTCATCTATTCAATTAGCTGCTGTTCTCCTCATCCAACCTAAAGAATCAATGTGGGCAACAGATATGATATGCACAGTCCGTCGTCTGACACACACACACACAGGGAGAGGTCAGTTAGACTGTGATGAGAATTTGTAATGATATCTCCAACCTAAAACCACAGACAAGACCAGCAGGCCAGCAGCAACATCACAGCCTCGCTCTCTATCTCACTCTCTCACACACACACACACACACCTACACAAACAACATCCACAGAGGAGGGAAAGCTCTGACTGCAAAGTGATCAACCATGAGGACAATATAGGGACGCATGTAGGGTTTCAGTCATTTTAGTCTCTTCTATTCTAAATGTGATTTCAGCAGAAAGACAGCAGCCTGATGAAGCTGAGTTTGTTACGTTGTTCCACTCTGCTAATTGTATACAGCCTGCTTGTTGTTCACATGGAGGTTTGCCTGACAAAGGTTGAAACAATTTTTTATTAAGTACATTTTCGTTGCCGGGCGTCCTCTCCTCTTCCTTACTAACCCTTACTCACTGATGAGCAAAGGGTTAGGGGTAGGCATACTTAAATATTTTAAAATGCTGGTGCCTTCAAGAAGAGTCTCATTCATGAAAAGAGTCAATTTGAACGACCCACTGATGTGGTATTCACAAACCTTCATGTGGGTTTTTTCGAAGAGTTCAGAGTTCATTAGTGACATATATATGCTGACTTAAAAAAAATGCCCTTTAAAGTTCCTTAAGTTACTTTATTGCTTTGTTGTAGTTGTTTCAGTTTTTCTTTTCTTAATGTTGACATGCAACAAATACAAAATAAATGTGAAGGCAAGACGTGATGATGCATTCACACGTGTTTTGCTCACTTTGTTTAAGGAAGTGTCAAATATTATCGTGGCAACAAAGTATACGACGTCACATAAATCCACATATATTTCAGTTGAAAATGCATCACATCTGTCAGGATATGAGAGTGTCAGGTGACAGAGGATTAGTGTTAAAGTGTTGTCAGTTTTTATGAGCCTTGATCTCAAGCAATGATCACTTCCGATAAGGTCCACGGGTAATAATAAGTCACTGTTTTCTCTGTTTACACAGTGAAGTGATGGCTCAGCGGATGAATGTGTGGTCGTGGAATCGTTCCAAAAGTAAAGTTCATTTCAATTTTATAACTTGAACCACTGCAGCCAAAGATCCATAAGGGAAACTATGGCTCCCAAAAACTTGTTGTATTTCATTTAACATTTTTAAATAAAATTTTTAAAAACTCCTCCCACGGCATCTTAAGCAACAACTTTAGAGCAAAAACTGTTCATCAAAGGCATTTGTGGAGCGAGCACAGCGACACTCTGACACTGACCTGTGTGTCAGCATGTAACCGATGGCAGCCTCCACATCACTTTGTGTCACAAGTCTTGACAAAACAGAGCCGTTTCCAGTAGGAATTAGCCAGAGGTTATATCCCCATTTGTCACATTCGTCAAAAGAGAAAGACACATCCATTTAACATTGTGCATCGCTCAGAGCAACCAATCATCAGAGTATGATGTAGAGGTAAAGAAAGAGAGTGACAAACAGAGAGAGAGACTGGAGATGTGAAAGAGAATAAAGAGAGAAAGTGGGAGTGTGTGTTAGTGCACGGTGGCAAGTTAGCTTCAGATAGAGACATTGGGCCATTTTTTTTGTCCATCCTCAGAGGGGATAATTGTCTTTTGCATATTCATGTATGCAAACACGACATGAATAATTTCCCTCTCCACCTTCCTCTCCCTCTCTCCAAAGGTTAGCTCATTAATTATAGCCCAACAATTAGCAGGAAAAATATTTTTTATAATTAATTATTTGCTGTTTCTTTGGCGCCAGGGTTTCGTGCATAACTTACAGCAGGGTCAGAGCCCAGGACAGCTGTTGAGGGTGTCTGTGGCGAAT
Source organism: Gadopsis marmoratus (assembly GCA_036023855.1). Lineage (NCBI taxonomy): Eukaryota > Metazoa > Chordata > Actinopteri > Centrarchiformes > Percichthyidae > Gadopsis > Gadopsis marmoratus. The sequence continues at coordinate 21,987 of JAVQJF010057232.1, forward strand.
GGCGTGCCCATGCTAATGCAGTAAATGTCTGTCCTGTGCTAAGCTGCTAATGTTATGCGTGTGTGTGTGTGTGTGTGAGAGGATATGGAGTAAAACTATTTCATACGCACCATCAACGCAAAACCACACACAAGCAAAATCCGCAAAGACAAAAACATGCACAAACAGACCAAATGCTCCCTCGCTCTCTCTCACTCACGCACACGCACGCACACACACACACACACACACACACACACACACAGGCAGCGGTCTGAGTGTTGGTTGTTGCCTGTGGGCCTGTGGTCTTTGAACTGCCTCTCAGACTCCAGTCTGTCCAAATTCACTATGAGAGATCCGGCTCTCAGCCTGCCTGAACTACTGCAACTCAAACACACACAAAGAAAGAAACACATGCACACACAGAACCGAAAGACAGACAGACAGACCGACAGGCAAACACATGCACTGAAACACACACACACACACACCGACACTCCATATCGCTGCACCTTAGCTTCCTGCAGAAGTTCTTGGAAAGTGGGTTTTGGTCTCTACCTCGAGTCAAACATCCAACATTCTCTGCTTAAACTTCAGATAGGATATATTTTAGGAGATAATTTCCCAGCCAAATATTTACCAGTTGTTGTTTCCAGCACCATATAATGGATTCTACTATCTTTTCATGTCTAAAGAAGCAGCAGCACTGATCTGCAGAATCCAGACATACAGTCATTTCAATGGCGGGCGGTACCTCTTTATTACGTGGAACACTTTGCTTAGTCATATTTGACAGAAGAAGTACACAATGCAATCATCCCAACATCATTCTGTACTTGACGTTTTGGTTTGGTAGTATTTTGAAGATGAATTAAATTAATGCAATTCAGTGCATTAATCGTAGCCTTTTCTGTAGCCGAGCTACAGACTTCTTGTTTTAGCTTTGGGCCTGTCAAAATGGATAGACACATCTCAACGGCTCTGGTTTGGGGGCTTTAATTCAAAGTTAATTGAAATGAGTACTTACTGTATGGCCAGACAACAGACGGTGGTTTCCACTGATAAAAATGTTACTGTTATATGACCTTTGACTTGAAAAGGTATGTGGTGCTGAAAACTTGGTGACCTGTTGGCTACTTCCAGGTTGTGTAGTGGCTTCAGCTAGTTGCCTTTGTGTCAGAATGGACACTAAAAGGGCTCTACTGGAGTTGCTGGATGGGGCAACACAGGTTTTGCAGCTTGTCAACGCTGGTTACTATTACTTTATTTATTACTACTGTTGCAAGCAAATCCACTGCAATTCAATTTAACTGAACAGATTTTAGTCTGAAATCTTGCTGTTGTACCTGCTGGTGTGACTAACTCCTAAGACAACAGTTGGCTCATCCATCAACAGGCTATTTAGCCACGACATCACAGCATGTTACTGTGGCGCAATATTTGTGAGGTCTTTTGTAAAACAAAAAAAGTTTTAAGAAATACGCTAAGTCCACAAAAGCCATCGTAATGACATATGTCAGATAAGTGTTTATAGGGGCGTAAGTGTTTCATGATCGTCACCTCTAACAGGTAGCCCAAAATGGGATCAACTTTTTCACATTATGTAGTAGTCTATACTGGGTGTCTACAACTCTCAGTGCAACCATGCAGACAACACGTGGCGACATTACAGCAAGCTGTTGTTTTCATCTGCCATCTTTACCACAGTGAGTCAACAGGTGCATAAGGTGACAAAAGCTGCAGTTTTGCTCACAGCATTTAATGCAAAGTGAACAATGCGACACCATGGTAACAGATCCCTTTGGTCAATAAACCAAAGGCTGTAATGCGTCACTGTCACCGCGGTGCGCGGCAGATAATTTCCCTTCTCTTCGCGCGGAGGCCTGGCGTCTTCTCACTTTGATCCAGACTCTCTCCTCATGCTGTGAAATGAGAGGTGATGTGACTGCGCCGCCGCACGCCGCGTGTGTAGTTTGTCTCTCGGCTTTAAAGAAGTGTGTTTCAGTGCCGAGCGAACCTGTCCTGTTCGCTTTCTCCTGAAGACTAATTTACCCGAGCTGCCTCTCATGTCGGTGCCACTCTTGCATCGCGGCAAAGGGCTTGTTGACTTCCACAGAGGCAGGAAGGTGTGCGTGTATTTGTGTGTGTGTGTGCGCGCTTGAGAGGGAGAAATAGAGACAGGGATGACGCGTGGGCGTTTGAAGAGTGAAAGGAAACATTCTCCCGCTCTCTCCTCCCATTAAACATATTTGTACATTTCATCCCCAATAAAAACAGCAAATCAATCTCATCCAGCACTCTTCAGAGGGCTCTTTGAAGTCTTCTTAGTAAATGACCTCCCACTTTCCCCATCAACCGCGGGGGGGGGGGGGGGGGGGGGGGGGGGGGGGGGGGGGGGG
>JAVQJF010057234.1:0-13644 GCA_036023855.1 Gadopsis marmoratus
GGCGGGGGGGGGGGGGGACAGATGGCACAAAGGTGTGGGAAAAATCGGTTATGAAGAAATTAACATTAAGAATTTGTCGATGCAGTCTCGATACAAGAACTGTATCAAAATAGGCAGGAATATAAAAGCCACATCAGAGAACTTGGAGCAGAAACTACTGTTCCCATAATCCAGTAAGTCACACCCTCAGCTGGAGAGAATGCTGAGAAAGACTATCGGCTTTACGCTCTAATTCACCTTCCGTAGACTCCTTTTTTATTTTACTGAGAAGCTTAAAATGGATTTAGCTCATAGGCCCTGAGATGAAAAATAACAGCAAGGTGCGTTCCAGCATATAGCCATCAATCTGCTTCATGTTAAATGACGGGGCTAATCACCTTGGGAGCTTGTTTTCTGGCTACACTGAAAGATAAACGCCGCGCGGTGAAACTGAAGCTGAGGGATGATAAAGGCAGCCGGCGACAGCCAGAGTCCTGGTAGCACGCCTGTTGCAGATTGAAATCAAAGACGTTCCCGTGGTCTAACATTGAACCCGCCGTGAACGTGGCAGGCAGAGGTCCTTAATGCGCCGAGGAGCCGTTCGGTCGGAGAGGTCTTAAAACTCCAGGCGGGCCCTCCGACTGCTCTCTGACGATTCTGAAAACATTCTTATAAATCTGTGGGGGGATGAGGAAAATAAATTTGTTGTGATGTTTACGAGTCTGCACGGTTGAGGGCACTGGAGCGTCGCATAATGTCATCCTACAACAGGCGACGCGAAGGGGACCTTGGCCCTTACTCCTTCACACAAATGCATACATGCACCGAGCCCGATAATGAGAATCCACCTCACCAAATCTTTCAATTCAAGGACTTGCTTAGATTGACTGTAATGCCTAAGTAATCAGCCTGTTCTGACCCACCTTGTCCTCGGCCAGGATTTATAGCACCCAATTACTGATCTCTATTACCCAGTGTGCCAAGGGGATGGAAATCAGACGAGTGGACAGACGGCCAGCGCTCTGTCTGCCGGTCTGGGTGACCAGGTGATGAGAGGTTGGCCTCCACTCCTCTCTGCTTTCCGCCCATCTTTCATATGGCCATTACATGGCCAGAGACTGGCAGAGAAATGTTAATATTCTCGCAGGTGCTGAGACACTTTTGGACGTCAGGTTTGGGCGATATTGTGATAAATATAAAGTCTTTCGGTGCCTCGTTTCTAGAGATATGATCTGTGCTGTTCAAGCTAAAGAACCAAAAGTTTTACTGAGAAGTAATAAAAGGTATCAACGACATCCCTCAAGGAATTCCCAATCTTGGTAAGGCAGGCAATTTTCCACAAAGAAATTATCGAGCTGAAAGGATTCTTTCCAACTGTTTGGTCCTCGCAGTCTTTCACGTTAAAAAATAATCTAATTCAGCACCACTTTTACAATCCAAACTCAGATAAGATCCATTCTATAATTTCAACAAACCTTTATGTATTGGGAGAACTTCTTTCCCTAGAGCTTAACTCCGGGCTCGTTATCCCTCCCAGCATGGAGACATCTCTGAACTAATACCCCAAACTGACCATTTGGTTTATGCAGCATGTTGGCACCACAAGTCATGGTAAGAAGTACTAGGGTAACCTTATCAACTCAATTTGGGGCAAAAAATCTGAAGAACGTTGATGGTTTATAGGCGCCGTGAATCAGATGAACCAGATTTGAAAGATAAGATAAAAAAAAGAGTTTAACCAGTTTCAACACTTTCTGTTCAGAGTTTGTAAATTCACATTTGTGTAAAGTCTGAATGTCAGAATCTGAAACACGTTTAGAAACCTTCGCCATTCGAATCACTCGTTTTGAATCCGAGCTCGAGCGTAATTAACCTGCAGGTAACCACGGCAACACCACTGATGCACATGCAATTTCCTGGCTAGCTGTGCATGCTAGCAGCTGCTGATAGCAATCAGGGATAGACACCAATACTTATAAGGACTGGCCGCACAAGCCACCAAGCCCCTAAATTTGGTGGCCAAAATGTACATTTATGTAAAAACAATTCAGAAAAGGCAACTTGACACAGCCTTCCTTAACTGTGACACTTCAATAAATGTAACGACATTAACAGAGTAAAATATATTTTTCATAATAATTCATTTAAACTGAAAACTCAAGTTCTTTGTAAACACGTGTATTCTCTCTTAGTTCAGTGTCTTTCCGTCCTAAGGAATCGGGATGTTTGTGGAACTGTAGCGTTGCTTTGGCGAAGGCTCGCAGTGTAGGGATGAAACTTGGAGGCCACATACATGGACGTTTTGGTGGCCGTGGTTAACGTCGAACCTTGACAATCCACACAAACTACCAGCTAGAATAAAAAAACCTAAAGCAACTGTCTAAGGAAGGACACTGCATATTCATTCATTGTTTGCTCTCCCGGGACAATAAAATGCAAGACCTGCTCAGACCAATTTGATCAAAGTGATCTGGGTCAAACAACCTCAAGCAGCCGTTGGTACAAGTATCACAGCTGTAAAAGAATACGCCAAAATGGGACAGTGCGCTCTCATCGATTAGTCCTCGGCTGAAATATATGAAACAGCCACAGCCAGTCGCATTCGCGTGTAACGCAGCTCCTCGTCTGTCGCCTCCTCTTGTCCCTTTATTCAGAGAAGCGCTGTTGATCCTTCTTTGACATGCTTGTTTACGTGTTTATAGCTCTCAGTGAAAGTGGCAAATTACTGCCTTCTTGACAACACGTGAAAAAAAAAATAAAAAATGAACCCGCACACGAGAAAGAGACTCGCAGACGGAAACAGCTGCTGCGACAAGATCCTTGGTTTGTTACGACATCTCATAAATCTTCCTCCAGGGGTAAAGATTTGGGTTGTTTAAGCAGCACAGTGGATCAGCGGTGAGCAATGCGGCCCCGCGTCTCACCCACTGCATGCTGGGATAGGGCTCTCGCTCCGAACAGGATAAGCTTTCGGAGTTTTCATACAGCATTTGTGTATGGGTGTGCACGCTGCTTTAAACATATTTACGTTCGTGGTTGATTCACGGGTGGCATTTCAGTCCAATTTCCAAGATTTTGAAAAAAAAACCCCGTTTCAGATATGAAAGGAGCGCGTGAAGTATTTGTCAGTTATTTGGAAGAGAACGGCAGCACACAGAGATAATTTGGAGGTGCAGTGGTGCACAGTTTAAAGCAAAAAGAAATATCATGAAGCTTTTGAAAAATAAGCGTCCCATACAATAACTCTCTTATTGAGTAACTCCAGACTTTTGCTCAGTCTCCATTATAAGGCTGTCATTCATTGAATGGCGACAACTGCCAAAATAAAAGCCTTTTTGATATTTCCCATTAATTTTTGATGCACCAGGGCCACATCATACTGTTTAGTTCTTCAGCGGCTTGCTCTCACAATTCAGTGCAGAAAAACAGTGGCCGAACTAAAGCATTGATTATTAATTCACAAGGCTAAAAATGCCATATTTTGACGAGTGCATTGCGTAATATTCTTTTGAAAAACTCCATTTAACTGTTAAAATGCATCTCCAGATAACAGCGCGCATCATTTCAGAGGTTTCACAATACGATTCCTTCAAGTCATCTCAATTTTATTTCTAAAGCCCAATATCACAAATTTCCCACAACACCCTCTGTCTGTAGGCTCTCGATTCGAACGAGGAGAAACTCCCCAAAAATGAAAGAAACCTCAGGAAGAGCAACAGAGGAGGGATCCCTCTTCCAGGGCGCACAGACAGGGCAGAGATGTTGCCTGGGCAGAAAATCACGGCATTTACAATTAAGATGATAAAATGTAGATTGTAAAGCAGAAGGGAAGAGGACGGCTCCGGGATTCGCTCTTTTTCTGCTCAGAAAACGTCAAGATGTTACACAACCTAGATTTCAGAGTTGTCGCTTGGCATCTCACATTCTCAACACTCAATCTAGTGCGGAATGTCTCTTCCTACCCACAGGCAGCCTTCATATCCTGTATGTAAGCTTTGTTGCTGTCTTCTAACTTCAGTGCTGAAGGCAGCAGTAAACAGTGAGGGTTTGATGGGAAAACACTACGATATGTACAGTAATTGCGCTCACTGAGTATGGACGGATTTAATAACTTTTTAGGTCAAAAGACGTTTTAAGCATTGAGGCTAAAACTAGGATAAGTTTGCCCAAGTGAATGTTAATCCAATTAAAGTTTTTTCAGGTGTCTTGGTTACATATGTGTGTCACTTAAACGGCATTTAAATGACTATAGCGAGGACCAATATGAAGCAGGTTCTAGTTACAATGCTGTTGGAACGGTTCACCGTAACTGATCTGATGAATCTTCGTGAGGTGTCTACTTCACAGCCTCAGTTTAGACTCGGGAGCTTTTGGAGTTGGCACAAATGTGTACAAAGTCACCAGATCTGGATTGCTCTGGGCAATCTGACTGAAAACCTCACCTCGAGCCGTAGTGTAACCCTGTAGTAGAAACGTACAAAGGCAGCATGTTGTCTTTGCATCATTTGCACGCCACCATTGGGAAGCAGTTGCTCCACTAGGCTTCTCTATTTCGATAACCTCGAGCAGGCGACAGGGCTAATTGGTCACATCCATTCAAGTTGTCCACACACAAGGCATCCTTAACAGTCAAAAGCCAGTTCCAGGCTTTGCGTTTACGCCAAAATGCTTCCTATTTAAGCATAACTAGAGTGGGTCAAACAGACACTGGCCTACTGGTACGACATAGTATCATAATTGAAAATGTGACAACAGAAGCCTTAATGGTACAGGATACCAAGTGAAGTATTTTTTTTCAGAATATTTGCCAACAGAGCTCGAAGCGGAAACATATTGCCTCAACAGGAGACCCGAGTCTTCTCTGCCAGACACTGCAGAGTTGCTATAAGAAAAGTCTCGCTTGGAATACTAAACTCATTTCCGTTTCATAATTCCTTTCACAAACTCAACACTAAGGTAAAGGAGCTCTTCGTGCTTCATTGATCTCGTCGACGACGACAACAACAACAACAACAAAAACAACAACAAGATGCTATCTGGAGTTCTGAGGTAGGGTTAATGTTGCGAGGACGCCCACTTGGTGGAGGACCGCGGCAGACGTACTGGTGTAAAATACGAGTTTGTTAGAAGAACTGATGCCTGTGCTGTCCTATCAATGGCAGGGTTCACCCAGAGTGCACCCACCAAACATCAGAGACAGTAAAGCAGAATGCCAAGCCTAAACACACATTGAAAACTAATTCTAAATACCCGAACACACACTATCAAACTTTGAATACAGCGTGTGAACAATCTGAATTCTGCTGTCGACTCTTAATGCATCTGTTGGCGTAACAACACTGAAATGACTTCTTCCACTGACTGTATTCAAGAGACCGATTCAAATAAACAAACTTGATACTCAAGGGTGGATGATTTGTTCTGTATAAAGTAGAACCAAGGAAAACTGCTCACAGTGAGGTCTGTGGATTAGTGTGAGCAACTGGGACATTGTTTCCAGAAGGAATTATTCATCATTATTAATCTTTATTTCATGCTTTGTGCACAAAAGTAGAAGATAGCACTTTATTGTCCGTTCACACCGAAATGAGCCTTGCATCACCTGCTCCAACAATCACCACAATGCATAATACAGCATAAAACGAACATCTAGAACATAAACAACGTCCTAACATACAGGAATAGTCCATGTGTGAGTGTATATACTATGTGGGTAGGGTGGTATGATCGTAGTCTACGTGAAAAGGTCCACACTCAGCCAAAGATTTCAAAATCACTAGATATGGTGAAATCCTTCACATCAAAAAGGAGCTCCTTGTCAGGATGCCTCCTGGGTGCCACCCCTTGGAGGTTTTCCTGGCACGTCCAACTGGTAGGAGACCCCGGGACAGACCCGGAACATGCTGGACGAGGGACGCCCGGACAACCCTACTGAGCCTGCTGCCACCGCGACCCAGCGCCGGAGAGGCAAATGAATGGATTGATGGATTGGAGTCCAAATACCATTGACTTTGTTAGTAGCCTTTAAGGTCTTCCGTCTAGCAGTTTCTATTTGTGTGGTTGACCCCACACACCACTTTACAACTGCAGGCCCTATCGGACCAGTCACGTCTATTAGGATCTACAGTCATCATCAATGTCGAACTACAGGCAAAGTGCTCATTCATCCATCGGAGCAAACCATCAAATTGAATCTAAAGTCAATCGCAGACCAACAGATGATGCTGTATAAAGTTAGCCTGACAATTACTGAATTGCCATTTTGTTCCACTTCATTATTCAGCCTGACATTATGTTCATGCTGGCCGTTCTCTCTTTGGGAGGGGCTGTTTTTTTTTTGTCCTAACCAATCAGTAGCATCCGTGCTGTCAGCGCCATTTTCAGCGGAAAAAGCATTTGCAACAGCGGGAGGAAAGGAACGGTTGTGTTGTCGTACTGCACAACTGAGTCAATCTCATGTGTACTTTTGGCCATCTTCCTTTTCATTTATTATTAAGTTGTGTGGTTGAGGCCCATTTCTAATCCCGCCTACCTGTCCTGACATGCTGGACCTATTTGAATCGCTGATGACAACTGAAGATAAGGGAAGTAGCCTGGAACCAGGCTACTATAAACCCAAATGAAGTGAGCTCTATAAAAGGTGTACTTTTAGATCCACAAGTTGCTACACAAAGCACGCTAGACACAGATTAGATCATCGGTAAATAAACAGTTTGTACTATGTTTAGAAGTCTAAAGTTCGGCTTCCACAAACTTGGCAGAAATCGCTGTGGTTGAGAACATCAGCAAAGAAAACCCTAATGATCTACATGGCTACATACAGTACCACCAGGGGTAAATGGGTGATTCAACTGCGTGGCTTCAGAGCTGTTGTTTTGATAACAGGAATCCAAATCCATTATCAGCTGGACCATGAAGGGGAAAAAGAAAAAAAGTTCACGCTATTAATTGCAACCCGTTAGATGTTCTCACAATTTGCAGTGTAAAAGAGAGCAAACACACCTGCTCCTTTAACAAGCCTTTCTGATCAGGTTGAAGCGTCTGTGTTTATGCAGTGGAAGAAATATTATGAATAATTGGCGAGTTGAGGTGCTGAATTTCTCCGGCAATAATCGTGCCTCAGAAATCTCTGATATTAGCTTCGCATGAACCATTGTTAATTCCCATGAATCCATTACTGTTCCATGTGCACCTAAAAATAGAATCCTGATAAATCAATGGGGACACTCGAGAGTGAAGACGGGGGCTGGTGCAGCTCGCTTCTGAAGCTTCCGTTTTTTTTCCCGTACAGCACAATGCCCTTGCCTCTCATCAATAATTATTCTCCATAATTCACTCGGATTCCTGCGTTACAACTGATGGGGGGGGGGGGAAATACAACAGACCTTGAACAATCCCTTCTAAATTAATGTGCATTCCTCACATTTGGGATTTGTCAAGGCCATTTGATAGTGCACAAACCACAGCTTTTTTTAATTTTATTTTATTGGCAGTATCCTTGACTTGAATGCTTCTGTAATGACGGCGACCTACTCCTTGTTAATGCCAACGGTGATAGGAGGCTCCTGCCAATTTTCCTGAAAGTTGAGAGGAAGCTTAATCCATTTGAAACGGCGTGACGATCCTCCCCAGCGATTGCATTGGTCACAGCTCAGCAAGCGTGCTGCCCTGTGTGGAGACAGTGACCTGCCCTTTCCTCTGCTGCACTGAAAAGCCTTCGCAGACGATGAGCATTGCGCGGCCTCACGCACGCACCGGGTGCAAGGGCAGAGGGGTTCATCTGCACACAATCACAACGGACGGCCGCATCCCATTCCAATTGCATTTCCCCTCACGAGGAGGAGGGGGGGGGAGATCCCCATGGGACATATTACTGTGGCTGAGGCAAATTTAGCTGAAATGGAAAGGGAGATGGGAAAGGCTCACCTTTTACACTAATCTGGGCAAACAACGCGGCGCCAGCCCCCAATGAACATCCCCACCAAAACACGGTTTCTAGATGACAGAGCTGCCCTGCCTGTCTGTCTCTGACGGAAGACAGTGAATTAATTAAGATAATAAATTGCACATGTCATATTTGTAATCTTTTCAATTTTTACTTAATGAGGCGGAACACGTGCAACGCCGTATTCCTGAGCAAAAGTTGTCCTGGGTAAAGATGATACGCCTCTAAAAAAAAAAAAATAAAGAAATGCTCAACATTAAAAGCTGAGTGATACTCGATGCTGACTGATATTTAATATATGTCATGTATACATTCATGCTTCCCAGTCCTGCGTGGATTCACCGACAGGCATGAATGCAAATGAGGCAGAGAGGAAACGAGAGAGAGAGAGAGAAAGAGAGAGAGAGAGAGAGAGAGAGCACGAGGCAGAGCGAGACTCAGAAGTCTGCATATCTGATAGCAAAGCTGATTAGAATTTTGTCATGCCACAATTTACAAATTAAAATTAATTAGATCTTCCATGCCCTGACCTCCATTAAAACACTTCATTGTTGATGGGCCATGATAGCATCTGCTATTGATTGGAGGAGCATCACTATGGCCAGTCGTGTCTTTTCACTAGGAGGTCATCCAAAGCAATTTAGGCATATTGAGAGATTGATCAGGGCCATGGAGCTGCCACCCGAGAGTCACTCAAGGCAAAGGAATCCTGAGGTGCGACTCCCTCCCCACTCCCTGCTGCTCGTTGGGTGGGCAAGTGGTCGTGGCGGGGGGGCTCTCAAATCTAAATGCTAATGGTTTCTTTCAGAGCCTGGCTGCCCTTTAACCACTACAGTCAGACGTGAAGGATGGCTCTCAGTGTTTCAACAGCTCTGTCTTGTTTTGACCCCCCACTCCAGCCTCCTCCAACACCTCCGACATCAAGATCTCATTGTCTGGATTCAGCGTCGAATGCGAGGAAAATCACTGTGCGCATGCAACAGCAATACTACGTGTGGTGCGTTTGGTGGCAGACTGATGGTTAATCCCATCTCAACCATAGTGGACGCTAACAGAAAATGACTCCTAGCTCCAGCTCCTACAGTTGGTCACTTTTGTTTTTATATATACATCTTCTCAATTTGTGCTAAAAATATATTCCCTTTTTTCTCAAGATTTCTCTAATTTCCGCCTTTCTTGCCTGGAATTCATTCACAGGGTCCATGCAATATATCCTGAGGAGTTTTTCGGGTGGAGGGTTTGGCGTGAGATCTTCATTGGATTGAACAGTAAAAATAATTTACTTTTCACTGATTGTTGAGCCCGACAACACAAACTTCAGTGAAATGACATAAGTGACTCAGCTCTGCTCACCATTTTGCTCTGACACCAATAAAATGCACCTAAAATCCTGTTTGGATGCGCTGTAGGGACATTGCACGAGACATAATGAGTGTATATTTTACACGCTGGCGCTTTTATCTGGCCAAACACTTCACTAAGGGTTAGCCGTGGAGGATCTTTGGAGGATCATAATCCTAATTTTATTTTAAATATCATTGTCAAGCGCAGGTGAAACGTGTCGGACAGGGGCCTCAAAGAACATGAAGCCAAATGGTACAGTTACCTGTTCAACCTTGGTCTCTGAAGCATAGCAAAGGTTAAACGCCTTTTATTCAACGCTACTGAGGACATGCATGAGCAACAATAGGAATAGTTCAGGTACAATAAATATGTGGATTCAGCTATTTTTTGCAATTTGGTACATTTCAGAACTATATATATATATATATATATATATATGGTGGCAAGATAGGTCATTTAAAGAGAAATGACATTTTATTTAAGAGACGGAAACGAGGAGAAAATCCTTTTAGCAGTAGACTTGAGCTTCATCTGCAGTTTTTTGCTGTATGTCATGTTTTCTGTTCTTCTCATTGGGTTGTATTGGACAATTTTATTTTCTCTTCACTTAGGCCTGGTTTTGTACCCAGCAGATGACTAAACTACCACAGCTGGAAGTGATTTATCTGGTTACACCACTACCGTTACTTCTTTACATGTACAGAAATCCTGCAGGAGGGGAGTGGTTTGCTTAACCTTTTAAGGAAATAGTGGTCAGAGGAGGATAATACTAAAAAAAATGAGGGACCGTGAAAATCTGACCAACGAATCTACAGTTCACACAAAATTAACAATTTGCACACAATTCTCACTTTCTCTTTTAACCTCTGTCTTATCCGGCATTGTACTCATGCAGCATCTGCTGGATGGTACATTAAAGGCACACTGTGCTACTGTATCATATGTCTATTGTGCCTGAATTCACAGCATTGTGGGCTTCACCATGGTAACAGAGATCAGAAGGCAAAGGTCAAATAAAAGGTGTCGCTCAGCAAGGGCAGGCGGGGGCGGAAAATCCTCCACATAGGCCCTTTTCCATACACTGAGCACGCTCATCATCTTCTGTCCTCCAGCAGCTCCCTGCAAGGTTAGTCAGAGTCAATAATCCTTCCGCAAAGGTTAAGGAGACCTATAAGAAAGGTATTATGCAAACAGTGATCTCTCTGGATCCAGCAGAACCACAAATAAAGTGGCATAACCGTCGTTGTTCAGCCCGCCGTATCTACACACTCCGACACCAAGTACTTTGTGAATGCAACAGCTGAAAGACAGCATGTCAGGCATGAATGTCTCTTACAAAGAACACTCATTATTTGTTACTCCCCCTTCAAGGAAATTTAGATTTTTGTCTTTAGATTTCGAAACGCAGGGAGCGATATCATCCAACGGTGACTCACTGCTTACTTTAGCTGGTACTGACAGCTCTGGCTGTAAAATGAACCTTGGCTGCCGGGTTATTTGTACAAACACAGAGGAGGACAAATAGGAGGGTGTCCTCTACTGGAGATTTACTGTCCTGTAAATGTCAGAGGATTAATTAACATATTTTAAGACTGTAAATCATATTTATTACAAAGATGATGGCGATAAACACTGCTCGGGGAAACCTCGCCACCAACAGGAGTCATGCCAATCCCAGCATGACAAAGCGTCCCTCAACTTTATGTCTCCAGATCTGATCTCGCTTAAAAACGGTCATTAACATCCACCGAAAGACGACATCTTTCTGTGCTACGTTTGTGTCTGACGCCAGCTCTCATTGGCTTGATTACCCCTCTCAGCTACAGGGAAGGTGGTTTAATTATTTTCTCTCGATTACAGGCTGCAGTTCCCTCACGGGGACAGACGAGGTTTAAAGGAAGTGTCACAGGGATGGGAAGTCCTAGACTCCTGCTTCCCAAATATATTATCTCGTGTCCTTTTATAGCCTATGTGTCTGTGAGCTGTAAGCGCGTCTCGGAATACTTCAACTGTTTTTAAGTCCAAAGAAAATGGAAAGAAACATCCCTGTATTTCATAAGAGCAAGATATGAGAAAATAATCAGAAATAATAAACATACTTTTGGTGTAGCATACTCTTCTTTACCATCCTGCTCATCAGCTTTCAATCCCTCAGATGTATTGTGTTTTAACCTTCTGGTTGGGAACGTCTGTCCTGGAACACGATTACAAGTTGCAAATAAAATAGACAGACTACGTCTACAACTGTCTTTAACGACTTCATATGTCAAATGTCAGCTGCGCAGAGAAAAGCTCAGTAATTCCATAACGACTATGTGGAATACAAAGATCTCACAGTTTTTGCACGGATTACAAATGTGCTTCAGCTGCAGAGGCACTGGAGCTAATCCAGGGAAACTTTGTGAGTGGAACAGCTTTTTTTGGTCCCCATATCTTTGTGGTGGAATTATGTGTACCGAAATTAGAGTGCAAATTTGAATCAAACCTCTGAGCGAGGTCTGTGGGTTCTTGGCAGGCAAGGGGGAACACAACAGGATTCTCGCACATATGCCGTGCACATCCGCGAGAAGCTCAGCAGGCTGCCAACGCCAAAGTGTTCATCACTCTCCACCCACTCCTTTTTTTTCATAATACAGAACAGAAAAGAAAAAAACCCCACAGTGTCGGAGTGAGCCCGACCAATCAGTGTTGAGGTTCAAACTGCAGACGTTCAAGGAGAATGAAATGCCCCCATTGATTGGCCACACCGCTCCGGTCCTCTCTGCACGGTCCTCCAATCGATACCCAAGAGATAAGCAGCCCGCCAGCCACTGATTGGTGATATATAACCGCCATGGCTGCACGGCGACTGATGACTTCTTGTCGTCTTGGTCAAGACTCACTGGCGCAACTCGGGCCAGCACGCCGAGGACGGCGACCTCCGCCAAGAACCTCTCCATCAAAATGGCACCAAGTCGCCACTTTTCTCACGTTAGTTATCTCCTACTTAATATGATACGCCTCTTTTGATTGGGTGGCATCCAGCCCTAATCAGCTGGGGTCAAAAGCTTTGCACGGTGTGAGAAAAGCGTAACGCGGGCAACAGCGACGATATATTACCTAAAGAGGACACGCTGTTATCGCTCTATTTGTTTTTCAACAGACAATGAAATAAATAAATGAACAAACAAAAAAAAAAAAAAAAAAACAGTTCAGAGAAAATGAAATGATGGCGTGGTGGTGTTTTGTGAAATTGTGCTGTCAAACGTTTCTCCTTTCTAATTTCCTGGAGCGCAGATGATGGAGCACGTGTGCCGACAGCTGAATCTGATACATAACACACACAAAAAAAGGCCTCTCCTCTTTTTCCACCTCATGAGCATTTTTAGGTGACATTTATAAAAATAATAATAAAACAATTAATCCGTGACAAATGACAATTGACAGATACCACGACCTTGTGTGTACTGTAAATTGCTTTGCTATGGTCATTTATTAAAGTGTCAGCGCTGTCAGGCACAGACATAAATACAAAACACTGCGACTGAGGCTTAAAGGAAAGCAACTCAGTCTGATGTTTATTTACCAGGACAATCTTCTTTGAATGCTGCTTACTTACACTTCATGGAAACGGGTAGAAGCTTCTAAAGATATTCAAATTAACTTGCAGCCCAAAAATCTATTACATTTCTCATGATGTATTGACTTTTCAATAACTGTGGAGGCTGCTACTCTGTTTAGAAATGTACAAAAGGTCTCAGAGAAAGCAATCCTGTCTGTCTGTGTGTGTGTGTGTGTGTGTGTGTGCGCGCTTGACGGGACTGTCCCAGCACAACTGTCACTTCGCTCCCCTGTTACAGGTGCTCCACACAGGGGAGCTGGCAGCTCTGACGGACGCCTCCTCCTAGGGATTTATGGGAAATGACAGGCTCCCGCTAAATAAAGCCGAAGTGGCCGGGGAAGGTAAGACAACGGAAGTTCCAAACCACGAGTGCACAGGGCTGACACTAGCTGAAATTTATTTCCCCTGCTCTGCCTGGCAATTTAGTTGGAAATGTGCTATTCATACTACTGGGCCTGGAGAGAGAGAGAGAGAGAGAGAGAGAGAGAGAGAGAGAGAGAGAGAGAGAGAGAGAGACCCGCCCTTAATCTACTACCTCTGTTTGGGGTAATGGTCTACAAGGCTTTTCTGCCAGCGAAAATCACATTTCTTACATGGCTGACTCTTGCTGAATTATTTCACATTTCACTTACTTACCTTTTTAAAAGTCAATCTACATCAATAACGTTAAAGGAGATTTTCACAGCTACACATGACCAGTGGGGGGGGGGGGGGGGGGGGGGGGGGGGGGGGGGGGGGGGGGGGGGGGGGGGGGGGGGGGGGGGGGGGGGGGGGG
>JAVQJF010057235.1:0-19540 GCA_036023855.1 Gadopsis marmoratus
GTGTGTGTGTGTGTGTGTGTGTGTGTGTGTGTGTGTGTGTGTGTGTGTGTGTGTGTGTGTGTGTGTGTGTGTGTGTGTGTGTGTGTGTACTAACAGGCAGGTTGGTGAAGACACTGAAGGTGCTCTTTAGAAAAGCGATCAGGTCAATCAGGTAGTCGCTGGCTTCCGGAGTCCCGCCTCCCGGCACGGCGGCCATCCAGTCGTAGTCAGCCAGCTGCAGGAACTGGTCGATCTTGGTGTTCAGGCTGGTGTAGATCTCTGCCTCGGCCGCATGACGCGCGTCCTGCGAGAACACAAGAGATCAGTTGTTAAAAGAGAAGGTAACAAATGAAATAAGAAATAAAAGAAGGAAGGGGCATAGGACAAAAGAGATTAAAACGAAAACTACTAGACAGGAAATTAATGGAAAGGAGACAGAAAGAAGTATGGGGAAAAGGGTGTACCTTAAAGGTGGAGGTCCCGTACAGCTTGGTGGCGTTAGCTGTGTCAGGTGGGACATTTGTGATGTTTGATATGAACTCCTCCAGAAAGTGGCAGCTCTGCTCCAGGTGGGTGGTGTTTATGATCACCTGCACCAACTGGATGGAAACAAACAAACAGAGGACACGAAAATGTCATCTTTTAGGTATGTTTAATATTAAACATTTTCCTGCAGTGAAAGAGATGCATCAGGCTGGATTATGATGAGCCGACTGCAAAGACAAAAATAAATAAATAAAAACAAACGCACCATTGAATATAAAAGCATGTCGTCTCACATACACGTGTGACTGTGTGGAATACATTTGGGCATTACGCTTTCTGTGTTCTTCTAGCACATTTGTTCATTTTATTTTGTGTGTAAAATGTATAATAAAATGAAACAAAAGCACAAAACAGAGCGACCTTCTACTATAATCGGTCTATAGACACTTACTTGCGTTATTGGCTTTTGCATCATAAGCCCCCGTTTGGACATTTATCTTGATATTCTGCTCATTATTTTTTACAATTCAGCCTTCAGTTTCTGACTGTTTATCAAAATTGTTTAATAAACGTTCCGTAACATGCTCTCTTATCGCTACGTCCTGTTCTTGTAGTGAATTAATGATGTTTGATCGCCATGCTGATCACCGAGTACGGAAAAACAAAGAACACGGAAAATGGAAAATAAAACCACCACTTGGTATCACAGTTCCCCGTTCTGCACAGTTATGGCGACGACAACAACAACAACAACAGGTTGAAAAGAGGAAGTGTCTGTTTTTGTGAAGCTAAATGAGATGGAAAGGTTGAGTGACCATTCTGAAGCAGTGGAGTTACACTGAAGTTGTGCCAACAACATTTGCCCGTTCCGTCTGAGAGAGATTACTAAAAGTGTTTTCTTTTTGTTGTTTTACACATTGCACACACAAACACACGGTACCTCAGCCAGCCCGACATTCTTCTTCTTTATGGCGTACTGCAGACAGTGGCTGAGGGTTCTTGTCAACAACAGATTTGTGGACTTGCGGATCATATCGTCTACCTCCGTGGAACTGAGGACACACACAAAAAGAGAAGGGCTGAGAATCAGTGACTGTGCAGAAGCCATTTCTTCCATTCCTCGCAGAGAGCTGCTGCTGCATCTGGAAGCCAGGACAAACAGTTTAAGTTAATTTCTCAGTCTGCGAATTTCTCCATTTGGAAAAAGCCTAAATGTCAGCCAAGTTAAATGAGCGCATTACCATGTTATGAGCCGTCAGGCTCATTAGACGTCCAACACTGCCTTAAAGATCCTGATAAGATTGCGGCTTGAAAATAATGAACCTAAACCACTGGAAGACTCGACAGATACAAGACCTGTCTCCAAATCAAAAAGATTTTCAAATGAAAGACTTTTTAGACTGCTAGTAAAACAACACACCCCATCCTCAGACTTTAGTCATAAAATTGCCACCTCTGCACAGCCAACAAGGCATAAAGAAAGCCAGCAGGCTGTTAAATCTGAAATGAGCTCAAATTTCCTGTTAAAACAAATGTTTGATGGCGCTAATCAGACCCACTTACAAAATCTCTGACATGCTATCGATTTTGTTATGTTTGAAATGTGGGTGATGTTTGGTGAAGAAACCCAGACAAATTTCTGCACAATTTTGGGAGTCTGGTAAGGTTTATCATGGCAGCGTGCATCTCTCTGGTTGAAGCGTTGCCTCCGGTTTAATAACCGGTTCCTGAGAGCTGCACAGAAAGATGAACAAGAGGTCCAACACGCAGACAGGAGAGGGACGAATGTTGACATGCACAGCATCAAAAACACAGTCTGGAGAAGGTTAGCACGGATTTAAAGACGAGGCACGTGAAGTAAGGAGACAAAAAACATTCTGAAGAATGGGGGGGGTCAGAAGAGGTCAAACACACAACACAGGGGGAGATAATCAGAGGAAACGAAAGCGATCACTTTCTCCCGCTGCGGCAGGATGAAGACGAATCTGTGTTCAAGTGTGTTTCAGTGCATGTGTGTGTTCGATTCCAGCGCCCTGTGGGTAACAAACACATTCCAACCAAATCAGTAAATTATCTGTGCCTGGAATTTAACACACACACACACACACAGTGTCGCCTGAGGGAGAGCGAGAGCTGGAATCCCAAACTCACTTTGTTTCCAAAAAAGTGGAGGAATCCTAAAAACGTTCCGACAATTTGGAGCGGGGGGGGGAAATTCCTGGAGCGGCAGAAGTGCAGAGTGGACAAAAATGGTGTGTGTGTGTGTGTGTGGAGAGGCAAAAAGTCAATGTATGCTAGTGAACTCTGCAAGCACACACACGTACAAATATAGACACTCGCCGCAGAATTTGGATTGAATTTCATTATATTTGTGCTGCCATCAGTCACAGTAAACTCGCGGTGGCCGACGCAGTCGAAAGGAAGCCAAACGCCTTTCGTGGTGGCATGTTTACAGCACAGTGAGGGGTGGACGGAGACATGCAGAGGTATATCCTAAAAATAAAAATGCACAAAGAGCAACAACAATGACAACAAAACAAAGAAGGGAAAGCAGAGAAGTTCGAGCGCAGGAACAGGTATGCACGCATTGCGCCACAAAACGCACTGTTGTGTGTTTGCATGCTCCCTAACAAGCGTGGAGCAGTGAGTGACTGCGCTGCATAACCACATATAATAGAAATCAACTGTGGTCATCAATTTGCCAGCCAAGTGCACTCTGCTCTCTTTCTCGCTGTGTGTTTCTGCTGATTTTTGGAAGATGGACAGCTTGCGTTAAGCGAGTACACGTACCGTTTCTATCCGTGTGTGCATCTGCTAAGGGTTTGTGTGTCTTGGTCTGTACAATGGCAGGCAAATAAGGAGTTAATCTCGTATTTTCCTCTCGCCCTCAAATGGCAAATTAAGATGGCCCTCTACGTCATTCGTTACTGAAACAGCAGTTCTCACACTAAATGTCACTCGGTTCAACTCTTCAGCCCGTCGTTGATTGAAATAAGCGGACGTTGACTGAAACAATAGAGAGCGAGAGACGTCAATGTAGTAGCACAAAATGATTTAGGTTAGGTATCCAGAACTTGATATGAATTGGATTCGGGTTTTTGTTAGTGTCAATTCTGCTTAAGACTTCCTGAAAGCAAAGCTCAGAACTGCTCTGCTCGAGTCAACCTCACCTGTTAAGACACAATGTATAATGTTTACAACATGGTGGACCAGTGTTATAGCTCAAAAACAATTATTAAACCATTTAAAACCAATTCATCGACAGTAACGGAACAGAAAAAAGTCCAAATCTTTATGTAAAGCTATTTTCATGCATTGGAGTTACAGTAGCAGTCGCCAATTGCGGTGACTTCACAATAAAAGCCCAAACAGAGGTTGCCCAGTGGAAAGATTTATCACATAATGACAGTAAGTATTATATTTACAATAACAAAAGCATAACTGTGACAGATTTTATTACAGCTCCGAGACACTGAAGAGTCACGGTTTATCATCATTTATGACAAATGACAGCTTAAATCTGTTTGCCATTTTTTGCTTTAAACAAATTTTGGTTTCTTTTCGAGCAAGAGCACTGACTGAAAACAACAGGTTGACTGCTCACCGGCAGGCTACAGAGTTGAACTCAAAATTAACATAGCTATAGCATCTGTTCACGTCTTCACACATCATGGTATATATTTTTGGGAACTAGGAGCCAGGCTTCTGCTTTTAAAGCAGACTCGACAGCACTTTGGCACGAGCGGCCGGATCTCTACCGCTTGTGATCGAACGGCCCCGCTCAAGACACATGCAGTTTGAGTTTTTGAATTGTTCGATTGTCTTCGCTTATGTGGAAATCGTGTTTTTACTTTCAGCGACACTTGCTCACTCACTCCGTTTTCCTTCCCGTTGCTACCTCAAAGCAGGCTGGCTGGGCATGCATGCCCTTTCTCAGTAACACCCCGCTTCATATTCGCAGTTCGACACATTCACACTCACAGCCTTCAAGTTTGGGGTTGAGTGTGTAGCTCTTGGGCATCTCTGTGGCAGCTATTTCCCGTGTTTTCACCTTCCAGATTTTGGTTTGGTCCTGGAGTTAAACCAGCAAACATCTTTGTACAAAGCCAGTTGTTCTAGCTCTAGGCTACAGGTTGATGCGTTTCCCACAAAGTTTCATCCCAACATCATCTCGTCTCCTGTTTCTCGTGTATCACGTTTCCCCGGCCAGACCAACTCTCAGGTTTTTGTCAAATCTGAAGTGATGTGTTAGCTGTACTTGTGTTAAATGTCAAACTGAGTTTGAGGGGAAAGTCCATAGTTTTTTAAGTATTTGGTCATAAACCAAAGTACCAACAACAAAAATGCACACGTGGACGTAGAAAAGTAGCATACTCTCTCTTTCCGCCAAATCAGAATTGCGAACAGAGGTTAAGGTCAGAGGTCAGAAGGATCAATGACCAAAATCCTGCTCCATCATCCCGTCTGCTTCCGGACCTGTGCGTTTGAAGCGGGCAGGAAGGCGTGCCGCCGTGGTAACCAGATAGCAGGGTGTGCAGGAGCGTAGAAATCAAGCCAGGTCAAATAGTCATTTACTCTGATTGAGAAGAGCGATTAGTGCTGTCTGGTCAGCAAGAGACCGCAGAGCGAAACGGTTACACACAAAAACATCTGTCTGCACATTTCTGTTAGTTCAGACGGATGATTTCAGAGTCGTCCAAGCAATTTAATGAAGCAGACAATCTGTTACTGAGACCAGTGTTCCCATTTTGAAAAATGAAACTTTGATTAAACTGGCTGGACGGACAGCATTTCACCACCTGGGTCAGAGCTTTACAACCCACCGTGCCCGAATACAGAGACGAATACACGCAGACTGATAGTTTGTCTCTCTCTTCTCATCCCTTTTCCTGTTATGCCAATTCCTTCCCTTTGATTAGACGACTTCCCCCCACAACCCCCAATCACTCCTCCTGCCTCCGTCTCTCTTTCTTCCGCCGGTCACGGATCAATGGTACCTCCCTGGTTCTCAGCCCCCACGGAGAATCATACGCACACACACACACACACACACACACACACAGAAATACAAACGCATGAGCACAACATGCACAGATAGACGCACACATTTTTAAAAGTGCACACACAGGCACACTACCAAACATGGCAGATGCTGGATACAAAATGAACACACACACACACTCACTAAAAAACAAAAACAAAACCCCCGGGGATGCGAGTATGAATAAAAGAAAAAGCAATTTAGTTTGAAGCCAACCGCCAACAATATTTAGAGCCCGACGCTAATAACACATGTCGGACAGAAGGATTCGCAGTGTGTATTTCTCTCTCTGTAAAACCTTTTCTAGTTCAGCGTTTACATCTGCAGTTTCCTGTGTGGGTTTATGTGCAAATATGTCAGCCCATGTCTCCGTGTGTGTTGATCAGTGTGTGCGTGTGTCTCTCTCCCTGGCTGAATCCCAGCCCTGTGGAATCCCTCTGGACAGCCGAAGTTGTTTCCTGATTGCTCGTCTCCTCGGTAGAAAAGTAGCTGCATTGTTTTAGTTAATTCTTCCATCAACCGTAACCAATACACACACATCACACACACACACTCAGAGGGTTACTGTTTAACCTCTACAGAACATGGAACAGAAGCTGGACTTGATTGCAGAGTTGTGGTGTGTGAGTGTGTCCTCATGCGAGCCAAATCTAATAAGACAACGATCCCTGGTCAGAATGGAAAGAACGGACTAAGGAAAGTCTACTGTGTGTGTGTGTGTGTGTGTGTCTGTGTGTCTGCGTGAGAGAGAGAGAGAAAATGAGAAAAGGGGAGACAACGGCAGAAAGTAATGGAGAAAAGGTTTTGGGGGTCAAGCATTATGGGTCACATGGGGAAAACACTCGGCCACTGCAGCGACCCAGAGTTCACTTCCCGGCACTGCTAAATCTGGATTTATACAGTTGGCACTTGGGCTGTTATTTTTTATTCAGAATTCACTGAAATGCGTGTGTGTGTGGGGGGGGTTCAGTCAACTCTTGTTTTCGACTTAAAATAACTCGATTTTCAAAATACAGACAATTATTTCACATCTTGCAAAAAATGGCATTTTATTTAATCGAATTAATTTTATAGATCGCCCAGCCCGAGGTTAAAGGTAAGAGTGTTTGCCAACTTTGTAAAACAAAACGTGACGCAACCACAACAACAAATCTAAGGAGTTCCCTGTTAACTTGTTCCACAAATAGAACAATGTCGATTCAACTCAATAATGTAGGATTAGGCTTGTTGATTAGGGTGGTTGTCTAGACCCTCCCCAGATGCAATGCAGAGAGAATCAGGATTTCCTAATTGGGTTGACAAAGGGGGGGGGGAATCCCTTCAACTAAAAAGCAAATACTGGTAGCATAAATGTCAGTGACAGAGGACGAAGGGAAGAAACCATTTTGTGTGCGAGTGTACCTGAGATGCAGGTCTTCAGAGTATTTCAAACAAGCATAGATGAACTCTTTGAGCTGGCAGTAGACTTTTGGCACAAACTCAGAGAAGGGAAGCTTCTTGGGGAAGGGAAGCTAGAGGAAATGGAGCAAAAAGGGAGATTTTATACAAATTTTACTTCACATTTGGCACACAAGCAACCTCCCATAATGTCCAGACTTCATTTCTGGTGAGATTCTGAATGACAGATGCGTTTGTGTGGACAAAAATTAATGAGAAACGACTGTGAAGAGAACACTTTGTTATATTTGTCTTCTCTCTTTCATTTTGTAGCATCCTGATCCAGCCGTTTTATGCCCTCTCCCTCACTTTTATTCTGTCTCTCGCTACCTTTTCCAGTTCGGGGTCTTGAAGGGGAAACTGGGAAGTGTACTGTCTGTACTCCTGCTCTGTTGAGACTGGGATTGGACTGTAGTTGTCCTGGTCCAACACCTGCCTGGAGAGGAGAAAGATCAGTAAATAATTTCCTATCTTATCCTTTGAGCAAATTCAAAAGAGATCAGCAGGAATGACTGAAATGCCATCTGCCCCCCCCCCCCCTCTCTCACACACACACACACACATATCCCATTGGGGGTCATTCTAATGCTTGAGGTTTTCTTACCACCCTCCCTTCTTTTCGCCACCCCCACTTCTTGTTGGCGCTCCAAGGTTTGGACGTTCCAACGTTCCATGGAGAGGCCGTGAACCGGAGAGCGCTCCCTCTCCAACAATACAACACAACATTCCTGTGGCTTCCCCAGTGCGTGTGTGTGTGTGTGTATATATACAGTGTGTGTGGGGAAGGAGAGAGGGAGTGTGTGTTTGTTTGTCCGTTCTCGCTGCAAATCCCACTGGTGTCATTGGACAAAAGCGATGGTGAAACAATGGCATGTAAGCCCAGACAAACACACACACACAAAGATATAAATGAACACAATATTGTAAGGGTAATACCCATTCTGAAGGGTAGAGAATGTTCCGGACGTTGGTTTTAAAACGCTTCCTCTCTCTGGCTGGTCGTAAAACTTCAAAACCAGGAGGAGGAAGTTTCCCACAAACTCGAGTGTGTGTGTGTGTGTGCGTGTGGTGGTCCCACAAACTAGGTGCGTCCTTATGACCTTATGACTAGAAAGGGGAAGGTCACGGCAGCACGCACTCAGCGGCATGTCCTCAGCTACTGAAAAACAAAACGAACGCCTAAACACACACGCTGCACCACGTTCACCCCAATCACTTCCCCCCACGCAAAACAGCAGAGCTTGGCGACGTCTCGGGTTAATTCGTACCTGAAGGTGATGTTCCATCTCTTGAGCAGGATTTCTCCGTACTGCTCCCTCATCTCCAGCAGCATGTCGAACAGCTGGGACACTGGGAAACCGTAACCCTGCAGGAGAGGAAAATCAGAGCAACCGGTCAGTGTCCAGCTGCCAACACAGATGAACGAGGAGGCCGAGTTGAGGTCTAAACTTTTTACACCTCACACAGTAGAAAACAACTCCTCATAAACTCAGGTTCGTGTCGTAGGAATAAGTGAAATTTTAGTTTTACCGAAAATAAGTACCATTGGAACACCCCAAACGTAATTTAAAATCAACATTTAGTACTTCAGCGAGGAGTTCTGCAAGTCACATTTCCCTCAATTCAAATCACACTGCCTTGCAGGACAACAGGTTAACTTATAGGAAAAGAAGCAGATGAGCGCACAAAATATCTGTACTTTCCAGTCAATGTCTTTTTCGCCGATCGAGGAACTGAAGATGTTTCAAGGCGTTAAGGTGTTTTTGAGGCTGCAGTTTGTTAAAAATATTATATATTATGGTACAAACACACAATTTTTGGCTGATCCATTGTTTGGTATATGTTGTAAAACAGTATTACCACAAGTAAACCTCTGGCAACAGTAGAACGAAAGACAAGTCAGTGGCTTTTTAGTGGAGAGGAGTGAGGAGAGGCCAAGTCATACATTCAGCGTCACCTCATCACTTCATCACCTTTCCATCACACGTTTCTCCCGGCCGGTTTTCACCCACATCCCCTCTATCTACCCTCTATCTTCTCATCCATCACACTCAATCATCATCCGGGTTGGTTCATACATACCGTGGAGAATATATGGAGAGTAAAACTGACATCACATTATAAACGTCCATTTCTAAAAAGGTTGAAATTAAGAAAAAAAAGTCTTCCTTTAGAGATTGGCAGCCGTCCATTTTTAAACTGCAGAGCATGCTGCGAACAGGTTTCATGGGCCCCATGAGGGTCAAATAGCTTACTTGGTATGTGCCAAGATATAAAGTACAAGAAGACCAAAATGGAAAGAAAAACTCGCCTTCCTTGACAGTGTGCAATGAATCGCACACACATACCTGCAGTGTATCAGCAAAAAGGACAATGAGGTTCTTCAGATCCAGCACCAGGTCGGGATTGTCGCAGTACGACTGAGGAGACAGAGGAGTGTGTCAGAGTGCTTGTGCGACGTGTTCTGCACTTGCACGTAAATATGTTTTGTGCTCTCGAGTGTGCGCTTGCATTTGGGTTGTGTGTGTCCTTACAGAGTGCGTCCTTAGGGCGGCGATGATTTTGGACAGCGCCAGCTCCCAAAGCTCCTCCACGTACGCTCTGTTGACCAAACCCTGTGTGGTGTGAAGGACGTGATCCTCCACGACAAAGAAGCTGGATGGAGGGAGGGCGAGAAGACAGAGACAGAGCGGAATTCATGATAATCTAACATAATTTTCTTAAGAGGATCCGTACAAAACTGAAATACATGTCAACTGAGGTTCAGTCACTGAACAATGACGGTAGTCCACCACCTCTCAAAGCTTGCGTACCTTCCGACAGCTACTTAAACTAGGCATTCTCAATATGAAATACTGTGTGGCCTATTTCCACTCTTAGATTTTAATGAATTCTGACAATTTTTTCCAGTGAAGCCGCCATGATTACTCAGTTTGAAAATCATCATCAAGTGCCAATGACAGACGAGCACGTGGCGCATTCATCCAATCAAGCATAAAAAGCTGTTGATGTCTCAGCAATGGATCGCACTCGTCGGTCATATGCTGCGCTGCTTTCTTGAAGTGACACCTGTGCGAAATGGATCAGATCGCCTGCAAAGTGACTTTGGTTCACGTCCACTGACAACATGTCTCATTCAAAGCAGTGCCACTACGGAGCCTCGCCAGACCACACTGAGCCACACTTCAGTGGCCAGACTGTGCATGGTTAGTCTTCTCTTCATCATTACTGAAGCACATAAATATGTACGGACGGAACTTTCAATTGATCTTTAACATTTTCAACCGTTTAGTTTATTTCAATTTGCTCTGCGAGAACAGCGCCCCCTTCCACCGTGCTATGCAGTGATTTTCATTTCCCTTCAGACATGTACGATTTAAACCAGCATCCCTGAGGCCAACCCATTTTAATTGGCGGTCGGCCAACAAAATTGAATGATCTACCATAGCAAAAGCTGAGCTACAATTAAGTAAAATTAGCGCGGAACCATCACCTGGATCACTGGTTACTGTAAGGAGGGCCATTTCTACTCAAAGCAAAAATGGGGATACCAGTTTTTCTAAAACGTTTGATAAAAATTTAAACATGGTCATGGTTGGGACTACTGCATGTTTAAGGCAGGAGGGCAAACTGCCTGTATAAGGAGCTATTTACAAAAATAATTGAATAGTGGGAAGTCTGTAGGCAAAATATCCCAAGAACTTATAACGTCTAAAGATCTCAGCAATTAACTTGGTGAGAACCATGTCATTATCACTGATACGAATGATGACCAAAACTATCAATATCGGGCCCACGTTGTATGAAACCATAACTTCCCTTATTCATTGATTTAAAACCATTTGTTGTAACATTGTATGTTTAGATAATGGTTTTCATATTTTGTTCGTACATAAAATGTAGTTTTACTGTTCTGTGTACACAGGGTGAATATGTAAGACATTAACAACTCTCAATCTGCCCTGTGTAAATAAAGGTTGAATTATTGAGTGAACTAATAAAAAAAAACAAGCTGTCCAGTTGTTACCGACAATAGAAGGAGGATTAAATAACTGAAAGATGAGTGTTTAAGATGAAAGGATGAGTGGTTGGACAGATGGATGGGAAATGAGTGGAAGAATGAAGGATGAAGAGATGACAGCAATGGATGAGAGAGACATGGGATGGCACTTTCCAATACTTTAAATTTAAAATAATGGGAATAACAGACCTGTGTGTGTGTTAGTGTCCAGCCTTGGCAGTGTTTATAGAAACGTCTGCTCCAGTCAGACAGACAGAAGGAATAACAGCAATAAGCCAACCACCATCACACACACTCTATCAATCGTCACCACTGTGTGCGTGTGTGTGTGTGTGTGTGTGTGTGTGTGTGTGTGTGTGTGTGTGTGTGTGTGTGTGTGTGTGTGTGTGTGTGAGTGAGAGAGAGAGAGAGTGTGAGAGAGCGAGTGTGTATATGTGAATGCAATGGAGATCATTGGATGGAGTGATGGATGAGAGGAAAAGCATAAGGAGGGGAAGGGTGAATTGTGGGCAGAGAGAGATGAAAAAGGATGGGGGGGGCGAAAAGACGTCAAATGGTCAGAAGTCACTCAGATGAAATATAACGAGGTGCCGCTAAATGCTGAATGTTTGCTTTCAGTAGACATTTCTCTTTCTCACCGTCTCTCACTCTGATTCTGCCAAGTTACACAGAAGGCTTACAATGGATGGATAGTAGATGGATGGATGGATGGATGGATGGAAAGGTGGGTAAAGGGATGAGATGGATTTAAGGGTGGTAGGATCTGTGGATTGGATGTGCGAATGTCTGGGAAAGGTGGATGGATGGATGATAAATGGATGGCTAGAGAGTAGGGATGTCAACCAATACAAACATCCATCCATAAATATCAGTTTAGGAAATCATAGAAAGCACTTTGTATACCTTCAGATTTTGTGTGATGACCATTAGCGTCAGATTTTATTATTATGAAACTACGGTTATTACTCTGTCATACCTCCATTTCAGTGATAATTCTCAGGCAAATTCTGGACTTTTTCTACGTGGACGTTTTTTCACAATGGACATCAGCAATATTGATATACCCAGATTTTTCTAAAGGCATGTTTTTACTTTGTCGTATTGGGTCTTCTAAACAGAAAATGTGAACTTTCACTTAGTTGAAATCACACAAAAGTAACTGAACATTTCAAACAATCCTCTGAAGACACTATAGATGAAGAGGTTAAGTAAAGATGGACTGATGGAGGGAGAGACGGGTGGACAAACTTACCCGACAATCTGATTGAAGTACCGCCTGTATCCCTCCAGAGTTTCATGCTAGAAATGTAAAAGAAAGAAAAAACAAATATAGAAGGAAAAACAGAGTCCAACAGCAAAAAAATTGCAATATTTAAGAACGATAACCGTAGTTAACATAAGTTACTGAGGAGTGCGTGTGTGCAGGGGAAGGGCAGGTGCAGTTAGGAGTGTGTGGACATTAAAAGTGCACAAACACAAAGTGACAGTGCAGGTCATACCATGTTAGAGTGGGGCTGCAGCACAAGGCGAGCCTGTTTCCTCCTCTGCTTTCTGTAGTAGTTCTCAAACACATCACGCAAATCCTAAAACACAATTTACAAGTAAGAATGGAAAAGCAGATGGATAGATGGATGAGATACGAGGTATTTGGGTGTTTAGAGAAAGCCGTTACTGTGGAACCTGGAATAGAATTTAAATCCCGTTTTAAGTGATGAAACAAAGCTGGGAAAAAAAACTTTTTCTGACAAATATTTCTAATTTTAGAAAGCAGCATTTGTTTGTGTACAATTTATAGTTGCCAATTTTTCATTATGTTTTAATGGAGGGATTTGTGTTCAATGCAACAAGTTGGAATTCTTCCTTATTTCGAGACCACGACGGGACGCTGGTACTGATTTATGTGCAACTCATCATTCCACTATTTTAACACACATAAGAAACAAAAACACTGAAATAATCTTATTCTTTGCCGTCTTTCCACCGTTTAAACTATTTAAATAATTCTTTAAATGTTCTTCAAAAAGTTCGATTTTTACATAACTAGGTAACACTTCAACTCTAAAATACCTTAACAAAAGGACCAACTAAAGAAACTGGTCTAGCATTGTGTCAGAATATTGTTGCTGTTGAGTATTATGCCCCATATTTTCATGCAATAGCTTTTCAGCTGTCAAGATTATCAACTAAACTGGAAAACTTTGCATGTGGTCCAAACTGTGAAGCTGCTCTCTTTATCCATTTAGATAAAGTGGCTCGGGAGGTTTAATCCCAGGGTTGGAGGTTCGATCCCGCCTCCTCCCGTCCACATGTCGAAGTGTATTTGGGCAAGACAGTGATAGCTAATTTGCTCCCAGTGGACGGCAGCTATCTATGCTGCCATCTGTGTGCGAATGGGTGAATGAGACCAATCTGTAAAAGCGCTTTGTGAACCGTTAAGGTTGAAAAAGCACTATAAACTGAAGAATATATACCATTTATTGTTGACAATAGCGAGGGGAGGATTTTAGGGGAGGATGAATTTAATGAGGTATAAAACCAAAGGCTGAACCACTGAATGATGGGAAAGCTGGGATACGGTCATGTGAGAGACAGAGTGAGTGTAAGTGAGAGTGTCTCTGATGACCAGCACCGGTTGCTGTTCGGCTTTGGTTGGCGTCACTGGTCAGACATCAAAACTAAAAACCCACACAAACAGACTCCGCTTTCTAAACTTGACCGCCTCGTATCTTTTCCTTCCATTACACAGAAGCTCTCTCTCTTATCGCTCTCTCTGCTGTGTGTGAGAAACCAGACCAGGGTCCACGGTCCTTCATGAGCTCAGAGATAAGAGTCCAGGACTGGGCAGATAACACGCCCCCTTACCTACTGACCAGACCGCCACTAGCACAAACACATTTATATCTCCACTGCTGACCACCGGGGCTCTGGCAGGGACATTACGTGTACGTCTATCACTATGATAACAGATAGAAAGATAGAGCCTCTTTGTTAGCTCTGCATTTGACATGACAAATATAGTAGAATAAAAATAGAGATCTAGGAGGGAAGGTTCTGTATTAAAGTACAACTATGTTCTTTGATTCTTTAATCCGACTCCCGGCTGAATAATGTCTATTGAAAACAAAAAGATACAAAGAAAACGATAATGAATCTCACTGGTCGTAATCTAGATAGTGTTTTGATGTCGTGAGGTGACAAAACTTTAATTTCTTTAATTCCCAGTTTGACCCTCAGCTGAACAATGTCTATTCAACAAATGAGTGGTTTCAAATGGTCATGAACTCTTCATTACACCGTGCTCGCTCTCCCTGAGAGAGAGCACAGAGGTGAAACACAGGGCTGACGTGGTGTGTGTGTGTCCTCTGCAATGCTACATAAACAGCGGAGGCAAAGCGATATACAAAGAGAGAAATTCGGACCACGCGGGGGAAAAAAGGAAAAACATGGGAGCCAAACGGGAAATCAGAGAGGGGTGGAAATAAAGAAAGAAACAAAGAAATATATGAAAAGAGTACAAAGAGTGAAAAAACTATGGGAAATAAAAAAAGGACAAAAGAAATGTGAAAAGATTGGAAATTAGAAGAAAAATAAAAAAGCTAAACAAGAAAAAGGGCATACAACGCAAAGAGAGGAAGGAAGAAAGGAGATAAAAGATAGAAGGAAAGGTAAACAAAACTCAAGAAAACCAGAAATCCCCCGATAAAAAACCCAAGATAAAAACCAATAAATATGGTCAAAGGGCCCGGTCACACCAGAGAGTAGCACAGCGAAAGCCACTGCACATCTTTGCTAAATGTATCGGATTGTAGAAGCATGGTGACGTAGTAACTACAGTGCAAGCGGGTGAACCTCTGTAGCATGCTAGCCATCTGGGCTAACACTGCCCAGTCACAACAGCTTCTGTTCAATCTCCCCTTGCATCTCTGTTCTCAGGCTTGTTCAACACCTGTCTGCAAGAAAGTCCTCTTTTGCAGACAGGCTTATACTTAAGCAGAAGGGGTTAATTAATAGTGGATGTTTCAACACGGATAATATTCAAATTCAAATTGGACTTAATTGATTTTGCAGATTTAAGTGCTGGTGTTAAATGCTTAAGAATGCCCGGGGTGTCCGAGCTGCTCTGTGACTTCAACCAGCCCTGTTCTGGTGCCGGCCTCTCTGGTCTGCCTCCGCTTTCCTCTCCTCGGCGCGTTGGACTGCAGGCCAGTGTTTACATTGATCACAACTCTGTCCACAATCCCCAATGTGCGGTACCGTGTGCGAGTCTAACAAAAGGAGTATTGTTCGGGCCCTGTCGCTGCTCGACCACGGCTGGAAAATCATGGGCTTCAAACATGGAAAAAGAGAAGGAGAGATGGAGGCAGGAGGAGAGTGGACGGAGGAGAAGAACAAACTTGGAGAAAGCGGCGGCCTTGATTGCAAATGGGATTCCACATCCAGGTTTACTAGAAAAATAAATGAAGCCGTTACATGCGCGTGCCTGTGTGAGTACAAGTCCTTCTCATTTAACAATCAAACTGTGTGTGAGAGAGCGTGTGTGCATGATTTTCCAGCCGATCCCAGGACAGCAAACCGTGCTGGACATTCGGGTTCTCTTTTCTAATGGGAAACCCACGCCTCTGCCCAACGGCCCGTCACTCAAACCGCCGTGACGCGTTAATTGGATGCAACAGTTACAGCCGTGTACAACAACGCTTAAAATGCTGTCGCAAATAACAGAGGAAGTTGCGTAATTAACACACAAATGAGCGAGTGAGAGACGTAGAGAGGGACGAGCGAGCGAGGCTGACCTCAGAGGTGAAGGTCAGACCTTTCAACACCTTCCCTTGTCCTCCGTCTCTCACTCTTCATTTGTTTATCCTTCTTTCTCATTCTCTTCCTCCCCTCTCCTGTCTCGCCCCTGTAGTTACCCCCACTCTCCCTCTAATCTCCTCCTGTGTTGCGTTTTCACCCTCGTCTTCCTGTTTTTGCCCCTTTAACCTCCCCTGTGACCTCCCTTCTTTCCTCCCCCCCTCCCTTTACTCCTTATCGCTCTGAGGCCGATTCACTCTCTCCTTCCTGTAAACGGCCGCTGACCTTTACCCTCCCTCCTCTCTTCTTATCACTACCACTTGTTCATTTTAACTCTCATTTTTGTCAAGTGTTGTTCCCCTTCGCCTCCTTCCTCCATCCCTTTTATTTCCCTCCCTAATATGCAGCCATTTACCTTTTCTCAACATCCTCCTGTTGCTCCACTTCTCTAACTCCCCCCTCCTTCTTTCCCTTGCTTCCACCAAATCCACTTTCCTTGCACTTCCTTAATTTAAAAAAGGACCTTTAAGGCAGTTCATGTTGTAGCCCTTACGATGTAAAAAATCACTTCTTGATGGCCATTTTCCTCAAACCATACCCTCAAAACATTTCCTACCTTCCAGACACCTATTAGTTTTCCCTGTACAAAAATTTAACTTTCGAAAACTTGAACATGCCGTCCATGCAGCAAAATAAGGCTGCCATTAGTTTTTGAATTAGCGCAGCACATCAGCGAACAGTCTGCCGTAAATCTTGCTGGCAATTGCGCCTGTGAAAAGTCCATCCGCTAAAAGTGCTTGTTTTCGCCACAGACTCTGGCTCAGATTGTAATTTGAAGTGTCTGACAACATTATGGAAGGGATCCCTACAGAGACGGACCCTTTTGTTAAAGAGTAAGATCCCTTTGTCTTCCTGCAACAACTCAACCTCTCAAGATTTCAGAGCGAGAGTTTCCACTTCTGGATAAACAAAAGGGGATTTTACACTATGACAAAAAGGTTCGTCTCTGTAGGAATCACTTTCATAATGTTGTCAGACACTTTGAATCCTTATAGAAATGGAAATCAACCCACAATGAGGGGTCACAAGGAGATATGTTTTCGTATTAAAAGGTTCCCTGGAGTCTTTAACCTCTATTGGTTTGGAAGAGTGGGTCCCCGCTTTGGTTACATTCAAGACATTCGTTAGAGCTCAGGGATACACACAACGCATATTGGTGCGTACCGCTGAATGTGAACATAACGATTGTTCGTGTGCAAGAAACCTCCACAGGTTGTTGTAACCTGACGATCATTAAAATGTTAAATGTCGCAGGTCCATAAACGTCCCCTCATTGCTCTAGTAGGACACAATGCTAACATTAAAGAGCAGAACCCTGCTTCCCTCCTTGACCTTCACCTCCATGAAATGTTCCCTATTCTCACCCCCTTTCAACTTTTTGACCTCTCTTTTCTTCCCTCATCGCTCTTCCTCCTCTATCATTAAAGCTCGCTCGCCCTTTGCTGTAACCCTACTAATCTCTTATTCTTCCGCTCCTTCCATCAGCTCGCCCCCTTTACCCTTTCTCTAACCTCACTCTCCCTTGTTGCTCCCTCCCTCCCTCCATCCATCGGTCCTTTGCCCGTTCATTTTCTCCTTCCTGTTAAAGTTCATGCACTTCCTGTCCCCCTGCCAAAGAGCCCCCCAGACACACACGCTGAACAGAATGAGCCAACCCTCTGGCCGCGTTGGCCCGGTCACAGCCGCTACATGCACACACACACACACACACACACTCAGAGAGACCCCAAATGTACAGCTAACCCAGTCATGGCCCAGTCAACACCTCCACCCATGTCGCTTTCGCTCCAACTGAGATGACACACACATACGTTCTCCCTCTTTCTCACACACACACACACACACACACACACGCAGGCTGGTTGGAGTAAAGCCAGGCTCGAGTCGGAGGCCTCACCTTACAGCATCATATATAATTCATGCACATATTGTGGCAATTCTCCTTCAGGGCTGGGCGATATGACGACATACATACATGTATGCCATGAGACAGATCTTGGCGTTTCAACCAAGGTGGGGTAGATACCTTTGTCTGGTTGTATTAGGCAAACGCATGAACAGAACTGCTCTATGGCAATATTTGATTTTACAAGATCGTTGCATATGTAATAGGGGTGTAACGGTGCACATAATTCACATATGTTTGTTATGTACCTTGGTTTTGGAGTTATGGTTCAGTAAAGCATGGATAAATAGATTTATTTAAAAAATGTATACACACAACAGGGGCTCATTTGCCATAATTCTTACTGTAACACTTAATGCACTCAAATATATAAATAAAGTAAATAACACAAATGTCAGTAATGCTGACAGCTCGAGGACATTTCTATCGCGGATTCAGTCTCAGTTTCAAAAACGTTACCATAAGTATATTTAATTTGTCAGGTTTAAAACTCACCTGCTAAAAACTAGACAAGGCACCGTATCCCAATATTTATATTGATATCACGATATAAAATTATATCTACCGTGCTGTAAAACAAAGGAACACTTTGAAAACCCATCAGATCTCAATGGAAAAAACAAATCACGCTGGATATCTATACTGATATGGACTGGGTAATGTGTTAGGAACAAAGGATGCCACGTCGTTTGATGGAAATGAAAATTATCAACCTACAGAGTGAAAAAATGATGCAGCAGGCTCGTTCATGTTGCTGAAATGTCATTGCAGCAACTCAAAATGGTCCTCAGTAGTTTGTAGTTTTGTCTTTTTTTTGTTTGTAGTCTGCTTGATTAACAACCAAAGTCAATACATGACTTAAGTTAGCAACTGTGTGCATGTGCTACAAACTGGAGTGCTTGTGGACTGAGGAGAAAACAACGTAAAGTGACAGATGGTTATGGAGATAAGAGAGAAAGAGAGACAAAGAAGAGGATTAACTCACCAGCACGGTGTAAATGTGCAGACAGCGGTACACTGGAGAGAAATCCACCAAGTCATGAGCTCCTGGGACCTACAGAGAGAAACAATTAGTACAATCAGACTGGACATACACCTTATGAACAGGTTCCTGCACTGCTCATAATTACTTTCTTATATACAGTATGCCATTGCTGTTTTAATCCACTATATTCATCTGTGACAACATATTTATCTACATGTCGTGCAAATGTCATAAATGTAAAACGAAAGTGTGAGAGAGAGAGAGAGAGAGAGAAAGAGACGGAGAGAGACAAAGAGAGAGAGGCAGAGTGGGAGAGAGCGAGAGACAACGGAGAGACAGAGGGACAGACTGAAAGACAGAGGCAAACATTAATTAGACAAAGAAAGAAAAAGAAAAAAGAAAGGGTTGTGAGACAAGTGGACATCGAGATTTCCTAGAATAAAATAAAAACAATTGAGAAGAAAATCCCCAAAATGTCTGCCCCCCCCCCCAAAGCTCCAGTCTTTCCTTCTCTACCAGTTTTGACATCAAACAGTGCTCGATAGTTTTTTGTAGCAGAACTAATACCAGAATATAAAACAAGATTGTGTTCTGTATGTTATGTCATTCACTCTTCCTGTTAATGTAAATGTTAATGTAAATGTTTTGGTAAAATACTTGGGTTTCCTAAACAAGCAATTGAACTGTACTGTAATTAACAGAGACATAGAAACACAAAGACAGAAAGCATTGGGGGGGGGGGGGGGGCCTTCGGCAGCCCTACCTTACTTTGTGGGAAAGTGTTCTGACACAACCACCCGCCGTTCATCCGTGTTTTTCTTTCCATCGAAATCC
>JAVQJF010057279.1:0-55244 GCA_036023855.1 Gadopsis marmoratus
GCAGGGGAAGCTGCAGTGGGATTCAATCCTAGACCGTTGGGGGGCACAGGTAGCTATAGAGACGGGAAATTAACCACTCGACAATCTCTGGCCACTAATAGATGTCAAAGCACGCGCACGTGTGTGTGTGTGTGTGTGTGTGTGTGTGTGTGTGTGTGTGTGTGTGTGTCGCTGAAAGGAAAGGAATCTGCCGAGTTGTTGCACACTGATCTCGGGATGTTAAAGGGTAATTGCCTGTTAAAACCTAAATGGCTTGTGCAATATTCCGACCCAAGTATTCTACTAAGAAGCTTTTAAAAACAGCCCTGAACTGCTACCAGCTCAGTTTCATCTGTCAGTAACTCTGACCCTAAACGTCTGGACGCTTTCAGAGGCAACACCCAGGTCACGGGCTTTTCTTAGACTCTGCTAGTCTGGCAATTATTATTTTTTTTTATAGAGCTCTTCATATTGCACACGGTGTAATTAGTTCTTTGCAATTAGCGCAATTTATTGCTTTGAGTATCCCTATGCGACACAAGTAATTGAACACAGAGGTCTTAATTTGCAATATTACACACTGTGTAATTGGGAATTTGTTTCTTCACATCCCTCTGAGACTTGCAGACATGTACACATATAACAAAAGTGGACGGGGAAGGCAGGTTGTGTTTCAAGGATCAGCTGGTGCAGGGAGGGAACTTGTGCCTTTTATGAAATTAGAACTCAGTCCACTTTATTAAAAAAATAGCCAATCAGAAGCTCATCAGTTGCCTGCTGGACAGCGATTGAACCTGAAACCATGTGTGTATTTTGGTCTCTCGTTTCAACATGCTGCACTCTGCAGATTAGTGTGCTCAATATCTCCTGTAGCTTCCTGAGTGCAGAAATAGGCAATATCCCCAACTAGATACTAATAATAGTAAGAATAATAATGCCCAGACCCATATGGAATGAGATATAGGCCCTTATTGGTGTGAAGTGACGATATTAAACAGCATTATATGGGTAGGTGACAATGCGGCACCAGCCAATTTCCCTAGATATGAAAAGGAGAAGATTGCAGGGGGGATTACCCTGTGTGTGGTCAGGGGGGAGGCAGCCGCCACCGCCAGCGACGTTGTCGCCTCGTTCCCCTGCTGATTGTTTACCT
This sequence comes from Gadopsis marmoratus, assembly GCA_036023855.1. Lineage (NCBI taxonomy): Eukaryota > Metazoa > Chordata > Actinopteri > Centrarchiformes > Percichthyidae > Gadopsis > Gadopsis marmoratus. Next base: position 1,133 of record JAVQJF010057279.1, read on the forward strand.
TTGAGCTGCCGCTTGTCCTCCTCCTCTGCTTTTCCTAGTTTCTGTTTGTCTTTCGGAGGCTCATCCTCCTCCTCCTCCTCGCTCTGTTTGTCATTGCGCGATTTCGGAGGTTGGGCTCTTCCCCGGCTGAGCTCTGGCTCGCTGTCGGAGCTGGAGAGGACGACACATGTCTGGTCTTGCTCGGTTGAGGAGGGTTGCTGAGGCCTGGGTGGCTCTGAGCCAGCAGAGAAAGGAGAGATAGAGAGAGAAAGATGAGGACTACTTTATTGGCCGAGTTGCAGAGTGTAATCAGGCTTTGAAGAGTTTCATTCCCTGGCGAGATATCCATCATCTGACGAGTGTGACAGTGTGATAAAATGACTGCTGACATGAAAGTAAAACTCAATATGGCTCATTAGCGGTGCTATTAGCTATCATAAGTCCTGTACTGAAAAATTTACAAAGTGTGATTGAGCAGAAAGGATAGACCTAAACAGGGATGTAGGAATGCATAAACGCACTCTTTTTAGAAGGATGTCAATTTTTACAAGGAAGCATTTAAAGAGCACAATAAAATGTATGTTTTTTAAAATCATTATATTACTTATTCTAGGTTGCTACATACAGACCACTAACTGAAGGTCTACACTGCTGAGGACGTTTCAGTCTTGAGATCTTTGCTCAACAGCATGTCGGCAGAGACACCTGCCGCCCCCCCCCTTCACCAACTCTGGGATCAAACAGCCAATATAATTTGCCGGCAGAATTAATTATGTTCATATCACATTGTTTTGTTAATTGCCCGCCTGCATCATGTGCAATCAAACCTAAACAAAATAATTGTCAGAGATTGCTGCATCTGTGCAGCGCCTCCAAACAGCGTTCAAACTGCTAATAATGTCGGCAATCGCACTTTCTTGCCTCAAAAGAATCGGCTCACTGGCCATCTCGCTCGTTCTACAGTTCCTCTCTTAAACCATTCATGTGATTTTCATTCATACCAAATGTGGTAATTCTGCGAAGGTCAAGCAGAAATCTAAGCCCCAAAAATATTAATGAATGCAATCATTACGCTTTTGTCATTCATAGACGCCACATTATTTAAACTTTACTTTTGAGTGGTGTTCTGAGGCGTTTGGTAGCACTGATGTTTATTATCAAGGTAAAATCAATAGACTAGATTAGCTGCTAAAAGCAAAGAAGACAACCATTTATTGACAAATTTCCGCCTGAGCAGAACTTCTTTAAGAGAAGTGCTACACGGTTTCCTTTTTCTACTTCCATAGATACATTTAAATCATATCCTTTCACATTATTTGCTGAACTTGAGGTGTGAAATCTAACAAGACAGTAAGTTGTGAGACTCGGGGACGCAGAAGGCTAATTAGTGATCCTGCCTCTCCGTGGCTTGTTTCTTCAAAAGGCCAGCCTCTAGTCGGCTCCCTCAAATGTCATCCGAGTCTCGGGGCTCCTGGCCTCGCCGCTGCCCCCCTTCGCTAACAAGCCGAGCGAGACCGCGCAGAGACGGCTCAATTTGTGTTAAGCTGTCCCCACCGAGGAAGATGTTAACAGGGAAATCCTACAGGGCTGCGCCTCGACTTTACCAGTCAACCCCCTTGTTTTCCCCCCAATCAGGGCCCCATTATGTCTTGCATAGTGGCTTGATAAGGCTCCGAAATTGAGTCTCGAATCCAGGCACACAAACACTTCTACTATACACACAGACATTCAAAAAGCATGTGAACCTACGCATGAGCCAACGGCATAAGCTGACAAGGATTTGCACGAAAAATAACACACTCCAGTAGTTGAATAAAACAGGAAAAGCTTTTGCTGCAGTCTGCAGGGGGTGAAACAGCTGCAGCCTGTGTCAAAGCGGTATCGCAGAAGAGGAAAGTACTTCAAATACTGTATATCAAACAGTTAACATATTGGACTGGACTTTGTTGTTAAATGCTAAACAGCTGTACAAAAAAATAAATACAAATCAGGACAGGGATGGAGTGCTAGCTGAGAGGTGTGGAGAGCCAGGAGATAACCAAATTACCCTCTTCCTGTATATATCTCTCACAGTAGGTGCCGGGAGACAAATTGCTGGTCTACCGGTGAAAGAGCGGAAGGACTGAACCGTGCCCACGCTCTCAGCCTGAAAAAGCTGCAAACACAGGAACTCAACACCACAGATTCAACCTGAAAATGGCTGAACAGAAGCCGCCTTGTTGTTTTACTGGTGCTAAATGAACTTCAGGAAACTCTTCAGACTAACCCACCTCAGATGCCAGACCCGGTTATAACAGATGACAGTTTGATTAAAAACACTTCTCCATTGCTGACAATATAGCACAACAGTGATTCAATTTGTGTCCAATTAATGAAAGCTGTTGTTGTTGAACACCTGGATTATGGTGAGTACCCCTCCCTGCCAGAACAGGATATCATTTTCTGTGTACATATGAGAAGTGATGGCCACCGTGAACAGGTGAAGCAAAGAGGGCCACCTACAGAACTTCAATATCACCAGAAAGTCCCCAAAAAAAAAGAGACTGGACATTATGAAACAGCCACAGCTTCCCGACAAAATTGAAAAGGAAATTTGGCTTTCACAATTTAGACTTTGCTAAGCCCCTTTACCGACAACCATTGTTTCATTGGAGCCATTGGAGGACGGTGTATTTTTATATGCTTTCAAAACAGTAAAAACACAACGGCAAAAGTCTAAAAACATTATAAAAATGCTCATGTAGGACAGGAACACGCGCCGCATGGGAACCGAGATGCTAAATCAGAGTTTGAACGTTTGCACTACAGCAATTCCAAACTCAAGATGCAGTAGCAGAGGGTTATTCCTCATGAACGTTATCTGTGATACAAGGACGATGCTGCTCCTTGTTTAGATGCCTTCTATGGTGCGAGTGCTAATCTTGATATCTATTTAAAGACCTTTTTACAGCGTTCAGCCAGAGAGGGAGTTTTCAAATAACTCACAGAATCAGTGTTAAGCAGCTAACGCTAGCTAGCTACAGCCGATAAAATGGAACGGTGGTCGGCTAGAAACGAGAGGCTGCTGTTGTTTACACGCTGTGTGACTCATCTACCGCCGTTATCGCTGCAAACTGCATGTGTGGTTCTACAGTGGAAAGCTTTGCAGACATAGCAACAGTAGCTAAGGGAACAGGGCTTAGCGAAGGGTCAATTTTGCCATTTTCTCTTTCCCACATCAAGCTCCACTGCCTTCCATCGAATCACAAAATAATCTCTCTTTTCCGCCTCATTTCATGTTACATTCTGGTACAAACGCCTCATCGTACAACAGGCCAATATCCTTCTGTATGTTGACAATTCTTCCGCCTGCAGCTGCTGTCTTGCTGTATTTCAGCCATGCTGCTCCTTCTGTTCCTTTACTTTAAATAAGAAGCCCTGATGTCCCTGCATCATGTGTCGCTATTCTGCGATCCTCTGCTGCATGGCTTAATACCACCGACACAACTTGTGACAACTTTCTTTTCAGTCATTGTGACAAATTGTTGCTCTTGAAGGAATAACATCTCTCGTGTCACACTACAGGCTCTGACCTGATTATTTTCTTACATTTACACAAGCTGAGGATTGCAGCGTTCGAGCCGAGAGATATCTCCATAAATACAGTTGTTATTTTTCAGCACAGTCTGTCATTTACAAATTTAGCAGGTTGTTAAATTCCCCGTCTAGCGAGCTGACACAGCCTGCTGCTGTGAATGCAGAGTGGCGCTTGTGACAAAGAAGAGAGTGTGATTGCTGAATAGTTATCAAGCATCTGCTGCAGCTGAGCATAAAATAGGAGAAGGGGGTGTGAATTCTGTTAAAAAGTGTGTGTGTGTGTGTGTGTGTGGGTGTGTGTTTTTGTGCTGCTTAAAGGCAGAGGTACTGGTGGGTTCAACTGTGTGTGCGTGTGTTTTAAGTGCACCATCCTCCCTTTCAGTGGACCGAGCTGCGAACAAACCTTCAGCACAGCCAACATTTAGTCTATACTTAAATACAGATCCCATATTAGCATAAAGGGACATGAGACATTAATGCAGACAGGTGAGAAAATTGAATGTGTTATTAATATTTAAATGTTGCAACATGTCATACTGGATAACACACATATACATATATATATATATGTGTTTAAGGGTGCACTTCTCACCTTCACCCACAGGAAGGGATGTTAATGAAGTAAAAGAAAGTTCTCAATTGAATAAATGTCCTCAGGTTGGCAACAGGGTTCATACAGCTTTTTAAGAGTAAAACTCAAGCACCTTTCAAGGACACTTAAATCAAAAATGTCCAGACTCTCAAAGCCTTAATCATCACATCTAAATTCCAGGAGACAACAAACAAATATAACGACGGGATCATTTCATCTCAAATGTTAAAATATTTCCGGTTTCCATGAGTGACTGTGTCGACGATGAAACACCAGATTGTGTGGAAAATCGAGCATTTTTCAAGGAAGTATATATATTCGAATTCAAGCATTTTCCAAACTTTCAAGACAGCGCACGAACCCTGCAGCAATGAATAGCTCATTGCTTTAAAAAGAAGCACTAAAACTAATTCTGCTTAAATATAAATATCACTGCTGCTGAAAGTGCACCAATTTTTTTTTATTTTTTATTTTTTTAAAAAGCCGTCTCTGCATCTCAGAGACATTTAAAGAGCATGGACCTGCAGCCTGCCAGGTCATAACGACTCATCTCCCCTCTCTTTCTGCGAGATAAAATCATAGGCTGTCAGAGATATCAGCTAGAGCCAGCTCAACTTTTCCCAACTTTGTGCGAGACGTCTGCAGCAATAGTAGGCGCCTGTTCGCTCTCTCTCTCAGCTTGACAGGTGAGAATTATACTCTGTCCTTGTCATCTGCAGAGAGAGAGAGAAAGAAAGAGAGACAGACAATATTCTCCGAGCAGAGCTATTTCAGACTCTGGCAAGCCTGCCTCCATCTTTCGCTATCAAGCATCTCCATCTGGTGAAATCTGTAATGCTGTTCAAAAGTATTATGTCAACAGACTGCTACGATTGATATTGACGGGGAGGAAAATAAAGCAATGAATGGATTTCAGCCTCAGGTGCTTCATTTCGAGCAAGGCACGACGGAATTGTTGTCTTTTTCTTAATGGAATCCAGTTTGTTTTGAAATCAGTGAAGTGAAAGTTTGTGAATGAATAAAAGAATACAGACACACACACACAGAGAGATGATTATGTTATTACTCGTTTCTCAATCCTACCTGACCTGACACCAGAAGAAGAGCGCGGGAACTCGCACATCTCGCAGTAAGGCAACAGGCTGCTGTTGGAGTAGGTGCAGGCCCCACAGCTCCACGTCTCGGTGAGAGGGCCGGGCTCCGTGAAGCAGGCCGGGGCGCCGCCAGGGCTGCCGGAGCCGATCCCCCCAGCCGTCAACCTTCGCCTCCCCCCAAATCGGGACCTGGTGCTCGGGCTGGGCTGTGGCGTCCGCAGCCTCTTCAGTTGGGGGGAGAAGTCCTGGTCGGGTGTGGTGGAGGCTCGGGACTTTTCATTTTTCTCCACCCTTTTATCAGAGTTTGTTCCACGGCCAGTTGGTGTGGCAGTCGCCTCTGAGGAGATGGAGGGAGGTGTTTCCCCATCGTCTGTTCTCTTCCTCTTCTTCTCCTTGCCGACGCTCGGGGAGAAGAACGACCGAATGTCGTGCTGCTTCTCTTTCTCAAACTAAGAAAGAAAGAAGACGCCAGCTCAAGTTAGTTATTATCACTATAGAACACAGTCAATATTATGTAGCACACGTCCCGCAAATCTCCCTTTCGTTACAAATGTCACATGGCAACAATTTTACCCTTAGATGAAAATACAAGGCGACCTTTTCTGATGCCAACACCGGAAAGAATAATGAAATCTACCTGATGACTAAGAATATTATAATGGGTACAGAAAAGACTTCCACTTCTTCTTCTTCAGCCTGACAGTAACATCATTTTCAATGGATCATTCACTTAGCACAGCCCTTTTTTTACATAGGCCAAATTCCTGCTGCAATCCTCTGTACACCAGGTGTCATGCAGTGTGTTTAACATGTAACACTTTCTAATAATAAGACTCGAGCAAACACCACCGCTTACTAAATTTGAATCTACTGAGATAAAATCACAGATTCACAGTAAAAGAAGTGCCCAGAGTTGCAGTGACTTGCAGTAACTAAAGATCCATATGCAGCTCATGCAAAATACTGCAGGCAACTCAGAATCATCTCAAACAGTAATAATACCACATTTATTGATGTTAGTATGTTCAGCATCAATTGTTTGTACAGCTAAACTACTCTTAAGGGATGCACCATGCCGTATCAGCTTGAAAGCTGTGAGCAGATAACCAGGAGTGTTTGGATGGCCAGTGGGGAGTTGGGGGTGAAATACAGTTTATTTTTTATTTCTAAATTGTTCATAATTGACATGAATGTTGTCGTACTGAGACATTTATACTAGAAAAGGTAAAAACAGACAGAAACTTTTGAAGCTGGTGTTCGTACGACATGAGTTTATTCAGTTGCCTTTAGAGGATTTTTCCCTTTATTATTGAGTTACTGTGTGTGCTTCTATGGGACTTAGACTTGTCATTAAGGTGGCAGTGATGAACTTGTTGATGATGTTAAAGTGACGGCCTTTCTCCGGACGAACTAAGTGTTGATTGATGTGGCGATTGCACTGGATGTTGGGAGGATTGTGTTAGTGTTTCAGGAAATGTGTTAAAACACCATTTAATCTCACAAACGTCAGACATATTCATTATCATTTAAATTTAGATGAGCGCCTGTGTTCTTTAACACCATCTACAAAAAAAAAAGAAAAGCCTTGAAACTAAAAATTGTAATATATTTTAAGCATGTTTGATCTATACAATCATTCACAATCTGGCTCCTTTCGAAGCTCCGCTCAGACGACATCTCTATAGCGACAGCATCCCTTGTCATGAGTGACAGCGTTCGTTATACAGCATGCAGCTTTCTCCTTGTACCAAAACCTCTCCAGATGTTGAATGGTAGGGATGTATGTATAAAAATATATAGTTATGGCTATAATGTATAAGATTATACCCATTGTATGATGAAAAGAGAACACGTTCCTTTTTTAATGATCTCAGAACTAAAAGAAGGAGGTAAAATAAGACAATCCTTTACTACTGTTGTTTCTTTCAAACTCCTCCAGCTGACTCACATGAGTGAAGAAGACGTCGTCTTGGACACTTCCTGCGTTTCCCTCCAGCGGCAGCACCATCTCACTCGGCGTCCACGCGTCTGCAAAGTTGAGGAAGTCCCACTTGTCCTTGTCGCCCTCGTCGGCCTTCAGGTACTCCTTCCTGCCGTTCAGGGTGCTGCCGGTCACTGTTTCCTGAAGGACATGGCACATTCAGCTCCACACTACAGTTCACTTCACGGTGTGGTTAAAATGTTCAGTAAAAAAATATTGTTGGAATAATTCAGTTTTAATTACAAATCACGACATCTGTGACTATTAATGTAAATCCCCAAAGCCTCGTCTCACATGCAAATCAATTTCAACGATGCTGCTAAGTTTATACGTACAGCAACACTGACAACAAAGTGTTGCTGTATACGATTTGAGCTTGTTACGTCATCCGCCATAGAGCAGCTGATCAATACAAGAGCAGCATAGCGTCGCCCACAGTACCTTCCTGTTGAGCATTGACCACATGACGGTGTCAAAGGTGCCCTTGGCGATGAGGTAGTGCACGTTGACCGAGGACGTTTGCCCGATGCGGTGCGCTCGGTCTTCAGCCTGCTTGACGTGGCCGGGGTTCCAGTAGAGCTCGGCAAACACCACGTGGCTGGCAGCGGTGAAGGTCAAACCCTGGAGGGGACACACACACACACACACACACGGACACAGTAGGCCAATCAGAACAAAAATATCTGAAAGATAACACTCCAGCCCACATACAATGAAATTTAATTTGGTGAAATCCTTTTTTTAATAGCAGAATATTTGCAGCTAATTGCCATATAAGTGCTTCAAGCACCTACTTCCTTTGATTGGAATGCGTAACATTTCCACACATATTTGACCACTCAGTATAATTGATATCAATTAGTTTATTACATTTGTTATTAAGAGCAAAACACATGTTTTTTCAGGATTATTTCTACTTGCACAAACCTTGATTATGATTAACTACAGCCAGCAACAGTCATCATAGTACTAATAGACACCAAATGACTCTATTTAGCCTGTTTATTGTTGCATTACAGAACAGCATTAGTTCACTTCTTCAGCGTGTGTTCATGAGTTTCATTCAGTTATCTGCTTGGAAAATGTATTACGTTTGTGTTTTATTATTGCCTCAGAGTGACTTTACTTTATCTTTTTATATAATGATGTTGAGTCACAGAGCGTCCTCCGTGTGTTTGTGTGTGTGAATACCTGCCCGGCTGCCTGGATGCTGAGGACGGCCACCCGTATCTCCGGGTCACTCTGGAACTTGTGGACCAACTGGATTCGTTCTGAGGACGGGACACTGCCGTCGATACGGATATAACCAGCCTGAACCAGCAGAGGAAAGACAACAGAATATTTATTTCTTTTCCCAGTGGAAGAACCAAATGGCTGGTAAAGAGACAGTTATTTCCCTCAGGGGTTGGTGGAGAGCAAAACATAGCAAAAAGGAGGCTTTCACTAGTCAGGTGGTACAGAGACATGAGTCCAAATGAATGCTAAGGATGAGCAAAAATGTGTTTAACTGGCTATAAATCAAACTTTTCATTTGTAAGAGGAAGCATGCGTTATATCTTCCTTCAAAAGTCACATAGGCTCACTTTAAAATTCAATTCAAAATTCAAAATATTTCCAACTTCAAAGGCCAGACTAACCAAGCCTTGTGTGCCTCACAGAGAGGTGTCATGTTACTTATCACAGGTGTACCAGCCTAGATGTGTAGCTTGGCTCACATCTGAGGTGCACCTGCAACTAACCGTTGGCGATAATGCAACCGAAGTCACAATTTGCGAGGGATGGCATTGTCCGCCTCTAAAAAGCCAGTGCAGATTTGCGCTGGAACATTATAGGCAGGGAGCATTTCATTAACCTGCAAACTATACTGCAGATATTTCAAAGACAGGTGTGTGAATGAACTCTCCATAGAAAACAGGAGCAGAGGAGCCGCGATGAATCAGTTACAGTGAACAAAATAGCTTCTTTGAACAAGAATGAGAGTGATAGCAACAACACAATATTTTGTAACATTTCATGACACCAAACAAAGAGAGCAGTGGCTGCCTGAACTTGAACTTGACATTCACTGAGCTGTTAATGCACTGTGGCGACTGCACTCTTTTTATTTGGGTCCGTCGGTCCTGCAGAGCTGCCCAGTGGCCGACAGTAGGGGAGTGCGTTCGTACTGTGCAGCTCCCACGTGTGAATGTAACTATAAGTGCATGAATATGAAGCAGAACCTTGCTGAGAGAGAACCTAGAGGTCTGTTTGACTGTTCCTGGAAAAAAAAAGGTCAAATAAATGTGCTCTCGGAGATCTGAGCATCCGCCAGGATAAAACAACATCTCAAGGCCATGAAAACATTCTGAAATCAACCTGCCGTTTCATCAGCCTCTTGCATTTAGTGCTCTATGTTAACTATCGCAACTTTATTAAACAGACCCTCCAACTGGTTTGACAGCAGATGAGAAATAGGAGAAGGTGTGGAGCATAAAAGCAGTGATAACGCCGTGTGATTGGTGCACAGTCACATGTCGCTGTCGAGCTCCTCATTAGAGCACGTTGCCTGTCGCGCCTTTTTTTAGCCCATCTCTGTTAATTGGTGAGTGAGAGCGTGAGCGTCTCACGGAGGAACGTGTAATCACACATCGTACCGCTGCATAACAGTCATCCCACACCTCCTCGACCCCTGCGACACACACAAACACACACACGCAGACACACACTTGAACCCTTTCACAGGTTGCCGGCGCCGAGCTAAGACAAAACGTTTGCTTGTGACGACTTGTGAAATGCGCCTTGGGAGGTTAGTTGTGGAAGGAAAGTTTACTTTCTGAGAGAGAAAAAGTAGACTTTTCGTTCAAGAATGAGAAAACAATGCACACGCTCAGATGGTGATTAATATATACCTCAAATTCTTTAACCTTCTTCTAGTTCTGTGGAAGCTGCTAACATCTGCTGTACAGTTGACGAACGAGCCCAACTTGTGAGCTTAGAGCTCCGTGCTCTAATGAGTTAATCACAGATATGGAAAAGGATTTGAGTTACAATTTATAAGTCGCGTTGAATAAAAAAAGAATACATCTGGGAGAGAATAAGACAATAAATGTGGATTATGCTTTTTCTTCTTCTTCAAGCTCTCACCAAAGCAGGATTCCTGTGTGCATGAACTGATGCCTGGGCAGGAAGGCCAATTGATTGACAGCTTGGCCCTTCAAGCAATAGCAAAAGCGATATGGGAAATAATTATTAGTCTTCATATACCCACATTTATTTATTCTTTTATTTAGTATTCTTTATATTTCCACATTTATTGTCTTATTCTTTCCCAGATTGATTCTTATTTAATGGCACTCGTATGACTCCACAGGACAGAACAAGAGAGAGAATGAATGGCTGGGTGACATGATGTTAAAAACTGACATCTGCATTTAATATATGTCATATACTTGCACATCTCTCTGTGCTAGTACTCTGTCTGGAGCTTCCCACAGACCTTCTCAGTCTTTTAGTCGGTTTTCTTTTACAAACCGGGACATTTCATATATAGGGTGACATTAAAAAAAAGGTGACTGACAACAATGGAAGAAGCGAAGCTAATTTGGTTACTTTGAATCCTGGGCATTGCTGCAGATGGTCGGTAGCCCAAAAGGGAGTGTAGTGCATTTTCGGTTTGCGCCACTACGCGCATTGCCATCTTTTATTTTTCTTTCTATTTGAGTGAAATATCTTAACAACCACTTGATAGATTGCCTTGAAATCTGACGATGAACCTTTCTGTTTCCCGCCATTATCAGGACACAATTAAAATGTCTCCAAACTTTTAGTGCTTTCAGTCGGGTTTCTTGCTAAATAGCAAATGTTCTATGTTAGCACGATCTTGTTGGAGACGTGGTGAAAAAGCAGGAGGAATAGTGGAGTAACATGGATTTAATTATGCTTTGATAAACTCTGGGTTTAAAAACACCCTTGCTTGCTATCCCTTTTTAGAAGATCCAGTTGCCTGAGGTTACCTTGGCCTCGATGACGGCCTCGGTGCAGGCCTGCAGCATGGTGAGGTGGTGGGCGAACACCAGGAACTTCAGCTGCTCTGCCTCCAGCATCATCTTAATGTAGTCCTTCACAGCTCCTGCCTGGCCACACACACAGATACAGAAATAGACACAGATGAAAGTGAGCGACCGAATCCATCACTCCACTGGTCGACCACACACGGAGGAATCGGATAGATCAGTGAAGAAGTCAATTAATCACCGTGGCATCCTTTCTGTGTGATCGATTCTCTATTGAATGCCAGGGATTCAGACTTTAAAAGGAGAAGAGCAGACAGAGCGACTGGGGCGCATTTGTCAGCTCGCAGATAGTGAGAGCGAATCAATACATCACAACTTGGGAGATATGATTGGTGTGTGTGCTTTCTTTCTTTTTGGATTCTAGTGACACCCGATACAAGAAAACTCACCTCTTCAGCATTTACCAACAGCATAATAAAGTCAAAGGGTTTAAATCAAATTAGATTCATCAGATCTTTTCAAACTCCAAAATTTAATATTTATACCGTAACTATAAGGATAAGTGTCTGTTGGGAGTGGGCTAAAGAAAATGTTACACTTTCAGATTGTTGAAGACTTGCAATAATAAATATTAGGCTGGTTACCTGTCAAAGTGACAGCTGCAGTCCAAAATTACTGCAGTAAGTAGAAGTTCACTTCTCAACTATTTTATTCTGGACTTTTTTCTTGGTTTATTCTTATGTAACCCTGTTTTTATTCATGCCTGGCATCTTTTTTTTTTTTTTACCTGTTACTCTTGTTTTATTTATGAAGTCAGATGGTAACAATGCTTTAAAAACATCACAGTGCAAATTTAACAGCATCCTGCTTGTTTCTGCTGAAGCCTCCGACCCTGATTGACAGTGTGAAGCTAACAATCTGAAAAGGAAAGCAGCAGAATTGCGAGTGAGTTAACTGTACCCTGCAGGTATCCGTATCTATCATTTCACCGTGCACTGCTGCCCAGCGATCACACTGTGATGGGCTGTGGCCGTTCCCGCTACCTTCAGCAAAGCTGGAGTGGATGAGCTGTATGAGCGTGTCATTGAGCATGCGGGCTTGGCTCATCTCAGAGCCCCGGGCCAAAAAGCAGCCAAGAATAGCACCAACTAGTGAGAAATACTGAGGTTTGATTTGAGTCAAACAGAGCCCTTACTAGACGGTTTTGGAGACAGGCCTTTCTCCGTGGTGTGAAACCCACCGCTATAATCTCCACACCTCCTGCAACATGACAACCTCTGCAGCCATCACACCTGCTCTGGTGGGAGAACCTCTGCTTTGCCTTGCTGATAATTAGCCGATGCGCCTGATAATGAATCTCTCTGCCAGGCCTGCTGACCCTGTTCTGATCTGGGGGGTCCTCATTACTGACGGCTTGGCTTCGCCGGCTTCCTTCCGCTGAGTTTAATTAGTGCACAAACTTCTCGGCTGTCTGAAGCGGCCCGTTAGCTTGCTTTAAAGTCCAGCATCAGAGCTGTCCTCTCTGGGTAATTGGGAGCAGATGCTTGGCGGGTAAAGCAATAAAAATACCCCAAAGGCGTTTGGCAGCTCCGTCGCCAGGCGGACTGGCAGGCAGGCAGGGGCCGTGAAGCTCGTCAGAGTGACATAGATGTGTGAATCTATCACACCATTGCTCCCCTCTCGATGATCCAAATAAAAAAATAAATAAAAAAAGGAATGCGTTTTTTTTTTTCTTTTCTTCCTGAAGTAGAGAGAAGTGTGTCTGACTCTGAAAAACCAATAGGCGAGGAAATGAGACTGGGCCGGCTGTATCGGCTTTGAGGTGGGTGAGTGGGAGGGGTGGGGGGCTTTGTAATGAAAGGAGGCCCAGTGTTAGGCTAAACTGAGCAGAAATCCAATCAGCAAACAACGCCAAGCACAAAAAAAGATCCAAGCTTGGAGGCAGGCTGAGCAAGTAGCGTGTCAATGATTGCATTTGGTGGTTATCTCCGGTCTTCGTTAACCTCGGGGCGACGCTCCTCATGGCTCAGGGCTTTGGGCTAATTGAGAGGAATGCCAGCACTCGAACATGGCAGATGATTGGAGAGGTATACTATATTTGGTGGAATTGTTTACTCAGCTACACGCGTGAGAGATTGAGGCTCTGCCTGTATTACTGTCCCGTCTTACACATGTTTCCGCTGAAGATCACGAACATGTTACTCTGAACCCAACCTCCCTCATACTGTGTGCATCCGGCCACCTTCCCGCATTGCTTGTTTCACTCTCATTAAAAAGAGAAAACGTCACTTCAAACCGAGAGTTTCCATGGCAACAGCATCACAGAGATGCTATTTCAGTGCAGCGTGTAACTTTGAGATAAGGTGTAATCATGCCAGGCTGGACGCACCTAAATGATATCTCAGTTATAACTCCCTACTTTGTCTAAGTGCTTTCACTGGCGACCATTAGGCTCTGTTACCATGGCAATGCTTCCCCCATGAGATCTCACTGAGTGGTCGGCCAAGCGTTCTGAACATGATGCCGTACCCTCAATTCACCATTTCGTTCCTGAAACATGAAAATGAATAGAAGTGACATTCCTTAGGCAATTTTTGAAGTTTTTTAAACTGTTCTGGATAATCAGTTAGCTTTCAGGAGCGCATCTTTAATCCATCTAGAAAAGTGTGGTGATATGACGCTAATGGTTCTCTCAGTTTGTGTGATTATGTGAAGCTACGTGGAGTGGCTTTACTTAAAATATTTGAAACACAGAAAACTATTAGTGGAGTTTGTTAAATTTTCAGGTGACATATTTTATTATTCTAGTAGGTGACTGGCAAGACGCAGCTTACCCAACGTGACCTCACAAGGAGATACTTTTAGGAGAGTTTGAACTAAAACATTCAAAAAGGTAAATGGTAAAAATAAGCGGCGCTCAGACCTTTTCGGCCATGCTCCCTTTTGAAAGCAGAATTACTTAGCAGAACTACAACTAATATTTATGGGAAATTAATAAGAAAATTAGTCAAAGTTTGAAAAACTATCAATAGAACATGCTGCACATGTTTGCATGAGTTACAAGCGAAAAATGCAAGTGAAAATAGTTCCACATCTTAGGAAATACTATTTAATGTCTAAAAACATATTTGAATTTTCTTGACTTTCGGTTTTGCCTGATGAGCATGTGTTTCTTCTTCTCACCACTGCCAAAAAGCTGTCCAACCTCTACTGCTGTCTGGATACTAAATACTTTTACTGTGCTGATGAAACGTTAGAATTTTCCCGCTTGCTTAAAGTGATGAAATGGAGAGCCGGGCCAGTGGTGAAAGCAGCTTAAATTGGACGTTGACTGCAGCTCAGCTCAGTCGAGTGCATTAAATACAAAGATGAACTATCACTCTCATCATCTAGGTACTAAACTGCTATGATGTGTAAATTATAAGGCTGGTGTCCATGAAAGTCCATTTTTTACATACATTCGGATTTCCCAACCCTGTTTGTGGCACTCAGCTTCAAGCCCCACTTTACTAAAACAGCTGGGTGCTGTAGTTACTAGTTAATATCACTTAAACCGGAAGAAATAGAGCATTTGTTGGGAACTATATTCAGCTGCAGATGAATACACATTAGGTGCTCATTTGGACCTGTTCTTTGGATTCAGACTAACGAAGGTGTACTACTGTATATGTACCACCCCCTGGTCTCCCATTACCTTGGCAATAGCTGTTTGCTTGTACATCTGTGTGACCAGGCCCATGACCTGAGTGAACGGGTTGTCCGTGGCGGCGACCCCGGACCCCAGTCCCTTCATCAGCCGTTCCCAGTCGGCGAAGCTGGCTGAGGCCTCCTGCAAGCAAGGAGAGCGCAAAGACAGTGAGGCTGCGTCCTTTATTTCTTCATCCACCCTTCTCTCGCTCTCTTGTTCTCTACTGTTTTTGAGATATAAAGGGCAAAACAATTAATGGTGCTGCTGGGTGTCCTACTTTCCCTGGAAGAGAAAGAAAGAAAGAGAGAGAGAGATGGAGAATTCCCAAGGAAGTCACCCCCTCCGACTCGGCTGCTGTGTTAGGTGGGTCATGAGCATCTCCCAATTATAGCCACCTTGTGACAACCCGGGGTCGAAGATGGAGAAGCAGCCGAGCTGGTACAATAAATCAAAGACGCCTGGTGTGCTCTCAAGGTGATTGGCGAGAAGTATTTAAGGCGGGAGAGGAGAGCGGAGAGGATCGCAGTGGGAGAGGCGGCCGGTGAAGAGCAGCATATGCTGCCTCCTGCTCTTTAACAATACACGCAGGGAGGCCGAGCATTTGTTGTCCGCATGTAGGTTAGCCCTGTTTATCATAAAAACAGGACTCATGTGAAACAGCAGGCTTCAGCACATTTTGTTTACATATTATGTAGAAATCTGACAAGTAAAGCAGCGTGCTGTATCGAATAATTGCAATTCAATTTTCGTGCAATAACTCCAGTGTGCCTCTAATTTAAAGTGCTTCACAAGAGGGCTCAACCTCCTTGACTTCTAAAAAATTGTCTAACTTCAAACCACTCTGTCGTTAGAGGGTATTTCGTGCCTTTAGTCAACACTCTCGATGGAATTTGTCTGAATTCAGGCTACAACACCACGAAACGTGTAAAAAAAAAATAAACCCCACTTTCTTAAAGCGCTGCATATCAAACGGTGCAAAACTGTGAACCATATGGCAAGCTGAAGGAAGAGGAGGTCTGCGCGTGATTAAGCACATACATGCACATAATGATGAGCGTGCGAGGGGGGTCGGAGGGGAAGGAAAGAGAGTGAGGAATGGAGAGAAGCCTTATTAATGCGAGCACACACACACACACACACACGTAATGGAGGCAAGTTTTCTGCACTGCGAGCGTTCTGGGCTGCTACAATGAAAAGATTCTGGTGAAAAGCTTTGCACCATTTAGTGAAATAATTTGCATTTCAGTGGATTCAAACCTAGTCAAAGTCAAGAACGGTTGAATGAATAAATAGTATCACATTGCAGGAGCACAAAGAAGCGCTTCCTTTATGGTTTGTCTCAGATGTTTCGCTCAGCAGCACCTGCATAAACAGTTATGACCGTCTCTCAATGTTTATTTCTAATTAAAAATTTCACGTTCAACCATTTTTTTATAACCTGCTGGAGGGGAAAAAAAGAAAACCAGAGTGGCTAAACACTCCACCCCTGATGATATTCACTAAACTAACACTGACAAAAGGCCAGGGCTGAAAACGGAAAGGGCAGGAGGGGCATAAAAAGTGTCTGCTGTGGAAGATAAAAGCCATCATTAGGGAGAAAATGAGATAGGACGAACGAGGCAGAACTGCTGAGTGGTCCTGGTATACACATATCGTCAGTTAGCAAAACTATGCTTCAAAAGACAGTTTGTTTGGAGGAAAATAATCCACCCAGTCCTTTATGCTTTATATTGTTCATATTTCCGTGCTTGTGGGAAACACAATGGCCGTCGCTTTGGCCACTTCACACCTCCCTTTCTCATCTCGTAAAACCAGTCCACTTAGCTGGGAGGATGAAATGTCCATCTATTCTTCTCAGAGTACCTGTAAAAAAAAAAAAAAAGAACTACAAAAAAAAAAACACGCACATTCATCTCACGAACAAATCAGGAATAAACCCCTGTAAAGCCGAGCAGCTACAGCCAGTGGTGCTCTTTGTTTTCACAGAAGAAAAATGATCTGCGAGCTCATTTCTCGGATCAAAGCTGCTGTTTCAGCTAACTTGAGATAAGAGAGCAACGCAAGAACAACCACAAAACATGACATGAACTTTTCCAGCAGCTCTTCGTGTGCGTTAGGTGGCCTAATTGGCACCACCATGTAGAAACACTGACCATATTTAGCCCCCAATTAAAGTGTCCCTTAACATTGCGGTAGAAATCCTGCATCATCACTTTTCTCTGCATCTTCCTTATTGTTGTGTCATCCCGGTGACGGCGGCTCGGCGCGTAATTAACGCTGAAGGGGCCGCTCCAGTGTTTCTTCACTCCTGCTGATATGATACAAAACATAACAAAGAGCTTCTTAGCGGATGCTTGCGAGTCTGTGTTGTTGCTCCCAGCGGGAAACTAACCCTTCGTAGCCTTGACACCGGTGACCCAAACGCAGAGAGTAGAGGAGGCACACTGACAGGCCA
Organism: Gadopsis marmoratus; assembly: GCA_036023855.1. NCBI lineage: Eukaryota > Metazoa > Chordata > Actinopteri > Centrarchiformes > Percichthyidae > Gadopsis > Gadopsis marmoratus. The sequence goes on from JAVQJF010057279.1 coordinate 18,490, forward strand.
GGTCAGTAGCCGCATTAGCATTCACGTGCACATCCAGTGAGGCGTGGGAGGCAGAAACCGCAACCATAACTTTGGGGAGGCTAAAAGAGATGCAAACACCTACACACCAAACATGACATTTACTCTACAAATACCCTGGTATCCTCTCTCTCTCTCTCACACACACACACACACACACACACACACACACACACACAGACCTCAGTGTACAGTATCTCAGCTTTGGCTAAAGGAGACTTATTTAATCTTAAAGCAATCTTAAAGCTGTTCTCTCCAAATAGGAGCACCGCGTATGAATGGATGAGTGAGCTGCAAACATCCCACTCACGTGCAGCAGAATGATCGGCCTGTGATACCAAGGGAATACAAAAAAACCCCCGAAGGATTATTTAAATTTTTGGTTAATCTCTTGATTGTTTAGACAATAATATGTCAAAAAAAATGGCCATCGCAATTTCCCACAGCCCACTGTGACGCCTTCAAATTGCTTGTTTTGTCCAACCAATAATCAAAAACCTAAAAGATATTTAGTTCACTGTGATATAAAGACGCAAATCCTCACATTTGAGAAGCTGGAAAAGGGAAAAGGGTTCCTGCATGGGCCTCATGCAGGAACATATTCTCCCTTTCTTTTCTGTGACGTTTTCTCGTACGAGTGTTTCTGAGTCAGAGTCACTGAAATGTCTGCAAGCTTCATTCAAACAAAAATGTTACCGGAGAGTAAAAAAGAAGAATTTGACTGCCAGAAGTCAGCAGACGAAAATGTAACAAACTTAGCGGTACCAGTAGTCGGAATAATTAGAAAATGTTAACGCAGCAGCGTGTCGTCAGAGCAGCACCGCACTGTAACAGAAATACAGAGGGACTGCTTTCACTTGAAGTTAGATGCTTTTCAAAGCAAAGCGATGCGCGACTTGGGAGCTGACAATCATGGAAATAGACAAGGGGATATTATACAGTCTGATACACTGTCAGCTGTTATAATGGATCTGTTGTGTTCACTGACAGACACTTGCATTAAGTCCCTGAAGTAGGACTGAAAGAGGACTGTATAAGCTGCCATGCCGAAATATGCCGATACAAAATTGGCAAAGTCTGTACCTTTACAAGCTGCGGCAATAAAGTGATGAACACATTATTCTTAAATGGGCCGTTCTGCCTGATGAATACCCCCCTAACCCTACTTTTACTTTATTTCTACACTGAGGTATTTCTAGATCTGAGTACTTTTTCCACCTCTGCATGATGAAGATGCTTATTTTAGCTGATTTTGCTGTCATCTAAATTCACTCAGATTAAGGCATTATGATGCGATAGAAGTCAAGTGATCTTCCCACTGTGGAGAAAGGCAGACTACCTGTGCAAGTCTAAAGCAGGTCTGCACCTAAAAACGAATCTGTCCATATGAGTGGTTCCGGCAAGAGGCCCAATATTTGGCATTTTGCTCAAAATAAGTTGAGACAACAAAAGTAAAGACAACAGCAGCAAAAAATAATAAATGGTGATGAGTAGGAGACTATATTTCAATGTTTCACTCCCTGTGTAGTGAGAAATAAACATACCTGGAGGTAACAGAATTTAATTTTACCTACCAGCGTGAATGTGTGGCATCTCCATTAATCGAGGTGTGACACACCACTGGATATTGAGACATAGTGCTCTTGGATTTGTGCTGGGCGTGCGTGCACATGTTTTGGTGTCATTTAGTCAGTCAACAGAAAATAATTTGGGAACTATTTTGATAATTAATTAATAGTTTGAGTCACTTTTCAAGCAGAAAATGACAAACATTTCCAAGTTCCTGCTCCTAGAATGTAAGGATTTGCTGTGTCTCGTTGTCTTGACATGACTGTGAATGGAATATTTTTGGGTTAATAACTGATAATTAATCTGTAATTAAAATATTAGTTTCAGCCCTAGAAAATGAGGAAACATCATTTGTGTGTAACAAGGAAATGCTGAGTGAAATGAACGTCTGGCACTGGGCTGCATGTACCTTTGCAGCCTCCTTAGGCAGGTCGAAGGGGATACGCTGGCGGATTTTGGGGGGCAGCTGAGTGAGCACCTCAGCCTTGAGACGACGGATCATGATCTGGCTCAGCCGCTGGTGCAGCTCCTCCAGGTTGGACGCCCCGCGACAGTCCCACTGCCTGCGAGGCCCGAAGTACCTGCGAGAGATTGAACGAGGGGTGATGCTGTGGCTGCTTTCTAACCAAGAGAAACTAAAGAAAATATTCTTATTTACAGCAATGCCCTGAAGGAATAGTTAAACACATTTAAACATTCCCACCTGGGAGCTGCCCGGCACTACAACAGCCTTCCATCGTTTATCGCCGAGCAGCTCTGCTGGAGCAGTCGGGGGATCAGTTTTTTGCTTAAGGGCACTTTGCAGAGCAGGAAACTATTTTGTCTAATGGCCACAGCAGCAGGTTTATCCCAAAACTCGCCGGCAACTTTCACAATTCATCAGCCAAATGGATTTTTAGAATAGAACTGGCCCTCAACACAAAGGCTGGTTATCTGCCATATTGGCTGGAAGTGTGGACAAACTTAACAAGCCACTGCCAAAATGTGCTGTTTCACACTCCGGTATTTAAACTTGTGGTTGCTAAGGGAAGGGAAACTAATTCACTCCTTATAAAATAATGTTTCGGCCTGGTGTGGGGATTCGAACCAGCAACTTTGCAGCTGTGAGACTGCTTTTCTGCCTCCTGGCCTATTTCCCACAATAACTTCACATGACACCGCCACGTGCCCCTACGTGTGTGTGATGTTTTGTCTATTTAAAGAACGGCAATCCCCAGCCACACTAAGCACTATTATATACAAAGTGTTATCGTTAATGGCGCCGGGCCCACCCCCAACCGAGCTGCCAACTTTGACGGACATCCAAAACAATGCATTTGATGTGTTTGTTCACACGTGTAACTGATCGTCACTGGCAACGGGCAGCCAGTTGGCACCTAACGCTTGGCTTCAGTCGTGGTCTGGCTCTTACAACAAACCCTCAACTCAGCAGCACCACGGATCCAGACTCAGGTACAGCCCACCTTATCCCAGCAGACGCTTGAAAAGAGTGAAAATTAAATGGCAGGTTTTGTAGAGCATGTAGAGCTAATTCCACAAGGAGCACATAAATGAGAACAGACCAAACTGAGGTATTAAACGTAGAAGAATAATTTGATATTTGACATGTCTGTATGTTGAATATGAAGCTGTAGCCAGGATACAGCTAGCTTAGCATAAAAACCTGAAGCAGGTGTGTCCAAAAGTAAGGGAAATCTGCCAGCACCTCTAAGACTCACGAAATAACATGTTATATCTTGTTTGTTTAAACCGTACAAAAACCAAAGTGTAAAAACAACAAGTTGATGGAGGTTATGTACTGGACTATTCGTCCTGAAATACCACAACTTGTCGTTTTCACACTTCAGGTTTTTATCGATCTTTAGCAATGCTGCTAAGTGGAGTTTCCCACTGCTTCCAGTTATTATGCTTTGCTAGGCTAAGCTAACAGCTCTAGCTACACAATTAGAGATATCTACTCAGATAACCCTCTGCAAGAAAATGTGTTGAAGACTCACCTATAATGGGCGTTGCAGTACCTCTTGGCGTAGTCAGTCCAGGTTCCGAACATCTTGGGGTAGAGGGCATCAATCTGCATGAACAGCTGTGAATGACATGCACAGGAAAACATCCTTAATAGCAGCTCTTGAACTAAAACTACACATTACAGGGTGTGTATCTGTGTGAGCGTGTATCTGTAAGATAAAGAGAGATGTGAATGTCTGTGATATTATTATACAATTTAATACATGTAACTGGAATCATGGAACAATTTCACCTTCACCTACTTTGGAAACAGGAACAGCAAAATACTTGTTTTGCCCCTCTGAGTCTTTGTGCTAAACTAAGCTAATCTAAGCAAAGCAGCTGCTGGCAGCAGCGTAATTTTTAGCGCACTCATCTAACTCTCAGCAATAATGTGAATAAGCCATTTCTCCAAATGTCAAAGTATTACTTCAAAAAAGTTATTATAGTACATATATAGTACATACATTTGACCAATCTCATTTGACCAATCTCCTACACCAAACATATCATTAAGATCACTTTACTATTTAACTGCTGCAACTTCTCATCTTTTAGATTTTTAGGAAGCTGCATGCAATAACTCCAAAGTAGCATGAGCTTTTTTTGGCTTTAAACACAGACCTTACCTGTGCTCGCGATTAGTCTACTGTCACACAGTGCATCATGTGCACAATTTATTCAAGGTCCTGTTGTCCTTCGCCTACTTTACCAGTCCTGTGTTGTGCAACCGCCTGGTTATTTGTGTCAGTGCCAATTAACCAGGTCAAACCGCTGTGCAGTCAAGACCAGGCGAAGGAAAAGGAGCCGATTTGAAAAAGCAATAACTCTGCTGCTGCTAAATAACTGGCGACATGAAAATTACGAGTCATCAAAAGATCGCAGAATACTGAGAAACGCTGCCTTCTGTCTTCAGCGGACGTATGACATTTTGAAAAGAGCCTTTTCATGCAATAAGTAGGCAAAAGAGTGTGCATGCATCACACGTTGCAACAAAGCTCCCAGAATGTGTGTGCGCGTGTACACACTCCACATCCCTGTCAATTTCCAGTATTCCTGAAGTAATGACAGGTAATCATCAGCAAGGCGATCTGAATAAGCAGCCACAGTGAGAGCGCTATTATAAATTCAGCGCTTGTTCAACAGGAGCTTTGCATTTCCCCCCCTCACACTGTTGATATAATAGGTGGGTGGAATGAGGGCACATCATGAACATTGCAGCATGCCCTGAGCTGTGTGCTAACTCGATGTCAGAGCCACAGTGAGTAATGATGGCAGTGAGGAGACTGGCACAGAGGCAGGGGACAGGGCTTATCAGGTTTATGCTGCGGATGATAAAATGTTATATTCAGTTTCAGATTCTAGAGGCAGAGAGAGGCAGAGAGATGATATCTAAAAACTAACCTCACCACTGCAGGGAGGCAATGGCAAAGACAGGATGGCATGTATCACACACACATACCCGGCAGTATATAACACACACACACGCACACTTTTTCGATGATACACCTTCTTGAGATGTCTTTCGAGCATTAACTTCGCTCCATTTTGGAATTAATTAGCTGCCTGAATAGCATCAGTTAATTATCACGATCGGGTCTAGGCAATAATTAAGTTTTCCTCACAGCAATATGGCAGTTAGGTGACAGTGGGATCCCAGTCCCGTCTCACGTAAGATGCTTTAACGAAATCAACACGAAACCTATGATGTCGATCCTGGATGACTAATAATAAACTAATAATTATGTAGTTGGTTATCAGCTCGCTCTGTCCCCCAACAAGTAGCTTTACACCCTGAATCTCTAACAAATATGACCACGTCACACCAGATTTAGCTTTACACTAGCTCCCAGTCAGTTTTAGAATTAATTTTAACATTTTGTTAATCTTTATTAATTTAAGGCTCTTCATGGTCTCTGCAGCAGATTAAATCACCTTTGAAGACGTGTTTATATTTAGGCTTTTCGTCACCCTATTTATAACTCTAATGTTCATGTTCATGTCTTTTTTAAAGAATACGTCTGATGACATTTGTCAACAAATCAAAGGTAAAGACCCAAACCAACACTGAATGGAGCTCCATTGTTGCCCAAAACTACTACAAACGCCACACTGTTGCACTGGCTGACATGTGCCTTCATTACCATTAACACACACAGTGTAGTTTATTTTGACTCTGTCCCAAAATCACTGTCCTGCTGCAGTAAACACTCACGAGATTACCAAATGTGTGTTAATCCGCAGCTGAAAATAGTCCCCAATAAATGCACTGTTTTAGGAAATGACTGAGTTTAAAACAAAGATATATATATATATATGTGTATATTGGCGCATTGTTTTTACAGATTTACATCTTCAGATGTAACAAATAAGTTTGGTGCTGAGTGCCACAAACACAGTAAGGAAGTCAGGAAGTAACACAGTATTGGTTTTGGTCTTTTCGTGCAATTTGTTGACAAGGAAAATGTCAAATAAGGTCCTGAAAACCTATTTTCTGCCAAAGTTGGAGGCTGATGTCACATACTTCTGTGCACCAATCAGGATTAAGCACATTTGTCACACCCATGCAGCCCTGACGAAGCAGATTAGCTGAGATTTTTTAATGTAAAACTACCTTTTGTTTTTTCAAAACTTTAACATGGATTGCTGCTTATTTTGTCATGAATATTTAATTTTATAGATAAACACTTTAAAAGATTTTAAACCATGTTATTAGGGGCTTTAACTACTATCTTCTTCTTGCTTCTGTTCAGTTTTGTACTGATCTTTCAGTTATTTATATAGTTGTAAAGCCCTTTGTAACACTTTTAAGAAACCATCTGTAAAAATAGGTTGTATTATTATCAACATGCAACACAGAAACTATTAACTTAAACTACACTGCAGGTAATGAATAATTATGGGGACAACAGGGCCGAAGCTATCCTGAAGATGATGAGAATATTCTTCTACAATTCAACTACATAATTTGGAAAAACAGTACATAAATTGACGACTAATAAGGCAAAACTTTACCAAGACATCATAATGATCATATGAGCAACACAAAAACATTGTAAAAGCCAGAAGAAGTGCTGCTCCTGAGGCTGAGACATACAGACGGTGAAGCACAAAGCTGTATCAGTGCCCTATCATTAGAGTACAGTAGACAGACAGTACTTGTTATTGATACTGAATTGCATCTGCACATTGAGGCTGTGAAAAGATTTTCTATTCACCACTTCGTCCACTTCGTCTTCCGCGGCTGCAGTGATGGAATATGGCTGCAATCTACGGCTTCAATATATCGTATATAAAAATGATATAATAAATCATTATGGAGAGGGGAATGGCTCTGCCGCTCTCCAAACACTGTTGTCCTGTGAACAGCCATTCTTATTGTCTCTAAATTCAATAGTTCCCCACCCCCACCCCCCTGTGCGCTTCTTTTTATTACTTGTCTCATTTATTGCAGTGCAGTGTCTGTTCATATCGGGCTTTGTAAATGAAGTTTTTGCAACAAAGGTTATTGAAATAAGTCCACGGGATCCTCAAGGATAAGTGATGCCGGAGAGAGTTAATTGACTTTTTGAATGTTGGATCTGAATATAACCTTCTCCAGGAGCAAGTTACCATGGTGATCTACCTGCACTGTAGAGTGAAACACCTTTGTGAGAAGCCAGAGCAGAGCCCCGAGTTAGCTCTGTGGCCTGTTAATCTCTCCTCATAAGTGTGGGCTCGGATTCCCTTTTGAAGCCCTTTTCCTTATATTTGTCCACATTGTTCCTTTAAATTTAATTTAAAATTTAAAGCAGGGTTTGAAGGCGTTTTGAACCTGCAAAGATCACGTCGTCTGGGAAGAAAACAAAACAGCTTACTCCACATTTGTATTCTTCCCCATAATAGGTATTTCCCTGCGGGGCATCAGTCAGTCTTCATTTAATCAGATTTTATTACCTCTTCAGGCCGACCCAGGGCCGGCGTGCCGGTGAGCAGGATGGCCCGCTTGGCGCTCTGAATGAGAGGCGCCAGAATCTTAGTCCGTGCTGCGTTCCTGGATTTGAGATAATGTGACTCGTCCACCAGGACCACGGAGAACCGCTGCCTGCTCAGAGCCTCCACCAGGGGGCGCGCATCTGTGGTGAGCAGGCCGTAACCCAGCACTGTCACCTTACTGCTCCTGATACCCCTGGATGGACAAGGTCACACAAACATTCCATCTATTTATTCTGTCGTTACTATTTATCAGGGCGAAAACTGATTATGTTCATTGTTGCCGATTATTTTCTCAATGAAGCTGCATTTGTTGTTTGTGACGACTGTAGCACATGTTTTCTGTTACATTAAAGCATTAGGCTGCTGATAGCCCATTGGTTCCTACTGAAGACAAAAGAATCTTTCAAAATACTTGCAAATATATACTTAGATTTTTATAAAAGGAACAGAATTTCCTAAAACAGTTTATATATATATATATGTGTGTGTGTGTATTATAAGTAGTGCATTTGTTGGGGACTACTTTCAGCCACGGATTAATACAGATCTGGTCTGGTCTAGAGAGTATTTATGGCGGGACGGGATTGAGTCCAAAAACTGTGTGGCTCATTGATGCATTTTTAATAGTTTTTGGACAACAATGGAGCTCTGTGACACAGAGGAAGAAGATACATGACTTTGGATAAACACACAATACTTGTTAGTAGGATGAATTCATTGTTGGCTCTGGTCTTTACATCAGATTTGACGATAATAAGAAAAACATTTATCCTTTTAATTGCTACTGTAGCTCTTATAACAGTCACCTTTAACATTGACTAATGTGCGTCAACAGCCAGGACTAAATACAAACGCACCATCTGTTCAAATGTTCCACTTTTTATTGACTCGGCAACTGAGCCCTCAAGGTAAAAAAAAGGTAAAATTTTAAAAAAGGGTATGTGGACATGATAAATGTTAAGCACACAGAGGAAGACACACACACACACACTGTCAGGCACAAAATGGGGCTGCAGGTTTTTTCATACATTCACTCTTGCGCTCAAATAAAAAAATCCATTCCTGGGCTGCACTGCAATTTCTATATTTTCCAGTTTATGCGCAGCCCGAACAACAAACACACACAGATACACAGTCACAGATAAACAAACAAACACAGCGGCGACATTCAGCTGCATGAAACGCAATAAGAATCTCTGAGAAATCAAAAACATTTGCAGCATTTGGCAGCCTCTAATTCTTCGCCTTGCCCCCCCACACACACACACACACACACATTTCCAAGCTGAAATAAACCTGAGGTGCCATTCATGTTCTACAAAAGAACAAGGGAGTCAAAATAACGAGAGGAGGTGCTGCATAATTTTTTTTCTTGCCTCCCCGTTCATTAACACATCCAGTTCAAGGACACGTTTTCCCTAGAAGGCTTTCACAACCTCTTTGCGCCTCATCTGTGATGTGAGGTGGTGGGTTTTTTTCCCACTGCAAGTCACAGATATAGAAAGTTTGTTTCATTCAAAAATAAAGAGAACTAGGGGAAAGTTGACATAATAACAAAAGTAGCCGTTTTCGAGGCTTATTAGCCCACAGAGCACAAACACACTGCAAAACCCGAATTAATATGAGCAGCTGTAAAAATCAGGCACATTTCTCTGCGGCAGCAGTTTTCCGCTTCATGCATTGCAAAATTTCAGCTCTTGTTCAATATTGCAAACATTGCCATGACATGATTTGTCTGTCAGCGCTGTCAAACATCGGCCCCATGCTGGCTCCTGACACTTTGAGATTAAATTGCCCACAACAACTCCTCTGTCTATCACACTGCCTCACTTCCATAATATGTGGCTGAGAGTGTGTTCACGTTTTTTTTTTTTTATTCCATCTCTTTAGGTAAATTAGTACCACTGCACGTGTAGGAGAGGGGGGCTCGTAACAAGAGGCATCAGACGCTGCCACACAGCTTGTTTTAAGGACCAGCTTCCCCATTAAGTTCAAATAACGGCTGCAACCTTTCGCTTACATAATCCTACGTATGATGAACATAATCCACAGGATTACCTACTTTGCATAGATATCCCGAACATATTTGTGAGCTCTAACGAGACCTTGTGCGCACTTCCGCACAGACCGTGGGTCAGAATGTGTAAAATGTGCCTTGAATTAATAAAAAATTTATAAATGAAAGTCCCTTTTTAAGCAGAATTGAAAGAAATTCACTAGTTTCAGCTTCTTAAATATGAATATTTGCAGGTTTTCTAAGTCATGTATGATAATGAACTGAATATCCTTTGGTTTTGGGCTGTTAGTCAGACAAAAGTAACTATTTGAAGACGTCACTTTGGGCTCAAGGAGAGTGTGATGGGTAGTTTCAATTCTATAGGCAACAATAATGACAATTAAACCTTTTTCTTTCCAAAAACTACTACGTTTTTCTTTTCTATAAGTGTCTATACCTCAATTATTAAAGGTTAGTTTGCTGACCGTGTGACCTTTAACCAAGAGTAGTAATAAATGCAGCTAGTTTTTACCATAATCAATAGTCTAAAGTATGAAATTCAGCATATTTCCTTTATAGACTTTTTGGCTCTCAAACTGCAGCTTTAATAAACAGTTTGACTGAACTGAGGCTTTATCAGTTTGCCAATATTAGCCTTTCATTAAAAAAACAGATATTGGCCAGTCATTGTCATCCACAACTGAACATCCAGAGCAGAATTAAGTTTGCTGATTACATATTTATTGTCTATTTGAGGCCCGTAATCAAAATATATTCTAATAAGACGTTTTGATAATGAACATTAGCAGCTAGCTGGTGAACACACATGAACAAATGAACAAACAAGCAACTGTTTGCTAACAAGTTTGTCATATATACACTTTAAAGGTAAAAATGTTTCAGTATTGTGTTTGCAGCTTGTTTGCGCTGCTCCAAAACACAAGTTAATGCAGATTTAAAAAAGTCAGAAAAGTCTAAACCTAGATTTAGTTGCAATAAAATAAGAAATAAAGTGGCTGATGATAACTTTACGTTATGACATGTATGCGTAGCTTTGGCTGAGGTGGATTAGAGGGATGACCTACATGGTGTGGCTCTTGTTCTCCACCAGGTTGATGTCTCCAGGCTGCAGCTCGGGGATCCACCTCTCCAGCTCCTCGATCCAGGGATACTTCAGGGACGAGGGCACCACCACCAGGAGGGGCCACTCCTGCCTGAAGGCGTACGCCACCGCGATGGCCTGCACCGTCTTCCCAAGACCCATCTGGACCGACCAAATCAGCACATGGCGAAGGGGGAGAAAAACAAGTCAATCGTGCACCGAGTCTGCGGTAAATTGCATATGACGGCCGAGCTGATGTGAGGCCCAAGAGTAATAAGGGCTCAGAATGATTCTTATGTCAAAACCGATTAGGCACGTGGGAGTTCTGCACAGGGCTGACAAATTAATTTGGAAGGCATGCAGCGAAGTCCCGGGTTCATTTTTGTTTTTGAGGGAAAATAGATTCCTGAGCCAGCGTTGTGTGTGCTTACCTCATCAGCGATCATACATCTGTAAGACAAAAGAAAACAGAAAAGTTCATCAGGTGAGATTTGAGACGAAGCTGGCCAGCAGGTAATAAATAAAACGACAGAGTTCACAGTTCACACATAAAGAGAACAGGCCCCCTGCAGCGTGAGGCTCAACGGCAGGTTGTCCAAGGGTTGGTACCAGAAAGCCTCCTGTCACAGCCCGACTTCTCAATCCTTTCTGGAAGAAAATGCACAAAGTCACCTCCGACTCAGCTGCTATGCTATAGCTCTGGACTATATTACAAATCTGTCACTTGTAGTTTAGATCGGCACTGGTGCTTTGTTTCAGCTTGAGAACTACTGTTGCTGTTCAATATTTATGGTGTTGTTGTTCCTGTTCCTGTGTGTTCGGCCAGAGTTTGCAGCGAGGCTCACTGTGTTTGGGTTCATCCAGTTCCCAGCAAAAGGAAGCTCGAGTTTAATCCCTAAAGTAAAATAGTGATCATATCTTTCGAGGAAGCTGTCAGGTTCGAAAAAAGAAAGGAAGACGTCAAATCTTCTGCCCTTTTTTTGAAGTCTGTTTATCAATCTCAAAGAGCTTCTGAGGATGAACCTATATCGAGTGCACAAGTCAGTCAGGAAGGACTGGAGCGTCTTTAATTATGCTGACAAATAATACGTTAAGTAACTAATGTTGCCAGCCTTCCATTAAATATCAAGCTGACTTATTTATGGGGTACGGTGACAGATAATTAATGAAATTATACTTGACAAATGAATCTGTTTTTGCTGTATTAAGGATTAAGCCCAATTTTAGCCGACTAATTTAAGAATCGACAACCGGCGTGTCAGAAATTCTCTTGCCGTGTGAGCGGTTTCACACTCCAAATTCCCAAATGGCTGCTGTCATAAAATGCATTATTAGAAGCAGTGAGCTTGTTGGAATATTATTGGACTAAATAAAACCTCCTTGCTTCCTGTTCATAGCAGAAGTGCGTAAAAAGTAACGCAGCCTTTCTTTCTTGTCAAAATTGTCAAGGACACAGTTGCCTTGTTTGAATAAACTTTATTAGAACCGTCAATGGACAAAGTGGATTTGAGGTTTTGTGTTTATGTTCAGTGTGAGCGCCCACGTGGAGAAATCATTACTGAAAATCAGTGTTTTCCTCCATTTCTTCGGTCGATTTTAGACACTGATGAACAAGGCTGAAGGCTATTTGCGTTAAATATATCTCTGTTAATCCTGATTCTCTTAATTGACATTTAGTGTTGGAGCGTAAGAGTGGCCTGAAACTGAACCTTAAACTCGGAGAAAAGTAACAGCTCACCTCTTGGGGGCTTTCTCAGATTCAATATGTTTTAGCAGCTATCTATATATAACAGCCAACTAGCCCTCCCTTTACACCATACATTATAAAGGAACAATGAAAGCGCGACACATGCCTGAGCTGAAGTTGTCCCCACGGAGAAAGTGCAGATAGATCAACCTCTGGTTCTCTCTGCCCAGTGGATCTGGGCATATTGTCATGACCTTGCTTATTCATAAATGCTTCCAACATCGTGTCAGAGCAAACAGTGCAACAGAGCAGCTCTGAATACCTCAGACACACTCTCTCATTATTCTTTCTCCTCCTCCTCCTCCTCCTCCCATCTCAGCCCCATTTCTCTCTTTCAGCTGAGGAACATGATTAATGTGCACCTTGCCACTGGTGGTTTTTCTAATTGCCAGCACACCGGCCCAGTCAGCGCAATGTGCACACACACACACACACACACACAGAGATCGGTATGTGTGTGAAGAATGCCCACAAAAGAAAAGATATGCAAAAAAGCAAAAATACACGATACGTATGAAGTGTACACACAAACGCAGGCACATGTATACGTACACACACACACACACACACACACGCGTGCTTGCGCATGCACCCACCCACACACACACCCCCACACTCGCACACTGGGGAGGGAGTGCGGCTAGGGCAGGTGCTTGCCATTTCTCAACACATTAATCATCCTCCTTTAAATAACCTGAGTGTCGTCTTGACGGTTTGAGACTGCGAGGATGCTGCAGTGCTGTTGCCTGACAACGACACGGTCCCCGACGCTCCGTCTTTCTAATGTTATCTCCGAAACCCACAAGCCCCAAAGTGTCAGGAAGTGGGCTCCCCCTCCCTCCCAAGCTGGCTACGATGATTTGATGGGTTTGACCTCTGCACGGTGGTGCCGTGTGGCCCAGTGTCTAACCCCAATATTCCAGCCCCGCTAAAGTTCTCTTCTGAGGACTGGGCCTGTAGCGGGCTGTGGTCAGGGGAAAAACCGCTCAGAGGTTGGACGCTACACAAAAGCCTGACTCGAAGGGTGCTACAGTACGCCATGCACACCCAGCAGGACCTCCCACACCGTTATGGGTTCAGGGTGCACTTTTTCTGTATACTGCAAATTAACTTAAAAGGTAGCCTTTAGTGGGGAAAAGGTTTTGGCATTTTTTGACTTGCAGGAGATGAAGGAGGACGTTTCTATGGTGAATGACTTTAAAAAGAAAAGCCCGGGCTATGTGGGGCAGTCCACTACTGGTGTTTCGCTTACAAGTCTTTTTCCTAACTTAAGCACACCCAAATCTATCACAGAGCTCTTTTAATTATATATATTTTTCCAGCGGTGCTTTAAATAGAAAAACAAACAAAAGAGAAACTTTTTGTACTTGCTGGATTTTGACAAAAGCTCCACAAACGCAGGCTCCCTTTTCGTCTTTTGTTGAGCTCAATGGTTTTCCCGTAATTTTTTGTAACGTTTCCCCACAGAGTGACATTTACATTAACTACATTTTCATATTTTTTAAACCACATTCAAACAGAAATAACCATATTAAAAACGTGTTAAATATGCAGCTGGCAGCGACGGCTGATGGTTGTCATAGAAAGGAAACACGGTTTCTTAGATCGTCTTATTTACAGCCTTGCTTTAAGTGTTTAAATATATATGTTCAGTCTCACGTCCACCAGTGAATATACAAGTAATATGAATATGTTGCGTTATGGTATGTAGGCGTTATGTGACTATTGTCTTAGATTAAGACCTTAGATGATCCTTGATACGTTCTTTGGCTGTTTAATCATAATCCACGTCGTCGTGTATCTATTACAGCAGGATATACGTAAAGATTTATGCATGTATGTTGTGTTTGGCTCTAATGATGCATTTACTCTGTTTCTTAAAATGATAAATTCAGTTATAATATTTGTTAAAAGTGTTTCCCACCAGCATCATTCTTCTCTCTAACACACAAACTGACCCAGCAGGCTACAAACTTTATTCATCACGTGAAGCTTCTATACTTTGTTTCTATAAAAACCTCTTCTTTACGTCCTGCATGGATACTATCCAAATAATGGAAAGTCGGCTATTAAGGCTATGTGTTACTGATGGTGACATTTTTCATGCTGTATAACAGAACGCATCCCCTGCCGTCTTCTTAACACAAAACCATAACGCCCTCTTACATTAAAACCTATAACAAATGTCATGCTTAATTAGGAGGAAATGGAATTTAGAGCACCTTGGAAAGTAAAGAGGAGAGACATTTTCTGTATTTTTTAAGATGATACTGGACCAAGTGTCCTTCCTCAGATCACCTGTAAGCTACACGTGATTTGTTTCGCAACCGCTGGATCTCAACGGTGACGTTAAAACACAATTGCCGTCAAGCTCGACGTCAGGGCGTTTGTGGCTGAAGCAGGAATAAGGACGGGCAAACATTATGTAACATTGGCCAGCAGCTGTACGGGGCAGGTTTTAATATCAGTGGTGAAAATGGGATTTTGTTGTATGGCCCCATCTGTAAAAACCTTAGGCTACTTGTAAACGCTACTTGGGTTAAGGGTTAGCCACTGATTCTACACATGGAGATCAGATCAGTTTAGTGCCCACGAGGAGAGCTACTCAGTGTCATAATGTCCTTTCTGCGTAAATACATCAACTTGTACGTGCGCAGAGACGCTCCATCTCTGGAAAGGACATCTCTCCGAAATTTGACCATGACAGGGAGAGACAACACAGTCTGCTTATTGATCTCCTCTCGCATCAGCAGCGCAGGCCTTTCTCAATAAAAGCACAGGCTGTCACTTACAATAATATTTTGGACAAATCAGAGCAGAGCGGACGTAGCGTGCATCATCACATGCTGCCTTCCAGCCGCAGTAGACACCTTAATGGAAGTGACCAAGAGGTCTTAATGGGATGTGGTTTTACACCAAATTGATGGGTTTTGTTTTTCAACATCAGGGTAGGCACCCTGAATTTTACAGATGTACCCTGGGTATATTTCTGTTTTAGAATACTTGATTATATACAGATGTCAGCACTCAAATGGCACACTTTTGCCCAACTTTCCAAACAATACAATCAACCACATCTCATGGGTTTTTATCGTCGCACTGTGGCACAACTTTCCCACATTATCCCTCATCTAAGTCCATAAAATTCACTCAGCCTCCTACACAGACTGATACAGCGGGCTCCATGAGTATTTGAATTGCAACAACATTTGATGTTTTGGTTCGGTGCTCTTGCTGCTCTGGATGTGAAAAGACACAATGACTATGAGATTTAAAGGAAAAATCCGCCCACGGATCCTCCCACACTGTTAGATAGCCAACATCAATCTATGATGTTCAGTGCATTTCAGGAGTTATTTCATAATGAAGGGCTGCCATTTATTTTTTGCCTGTCAGCCCGCCTCGTCTAATTCCACTTCAGGTAGCGATATCCTACATTTCCCAGAATTGTTACACTCCTTCCTAAAAACCCAACAAGTCTGCAGCTGCATTGCATTCTGGTCTATTCAAGGCTCTTGAGTCCCTGTTGAGTATCCGTGGAAAAAAAAAAGAGACTGCTGCTTTAATT
The DNA here is from genome assembly GCA_036023855.1 of Gadopsis marmoratus. NCBI lineage: Eukaryota > Metazoa > Chordata > Actinopteri > Centrarchiformes > Percichthyidae > Gadopsis > Gadopsis marmoratus. Next base: position 34,469 of record JAVQJF010057279.1, read on the forward strand.
CGAGGCTCTTTTCAAGGATATTGAATGAACAAATACAGAAGAGCAGGGGGCCTGAAATACATAGAAAGATCAAGATGACTGTCAATAAAAACGATCGCCTTTAGCTTGTAATCATCTTTGCTGTCTGTGTGTGAATGCACACACGTGAGGATATGTGGATGAAGGCGAGCAGCGCAGTGGGTTTACAAGTGCAAACAATTAGTCGCTGTATTATCTCACGTTACTACTTTTATAGCATGTAGCAACCAGGATGTGGAGAAGATGGTTTTCTCAAATGGCGTATTATTATCTTGTAGTAACTGAGCGTTACTTCTGCTGCTGAGGACGCACATCCCGTTGCGTAAAACAAAAAAAGCCTCGTTCACGACTAGAACATCTACTGCGATGTTCGATGGATGTCCTCACTTTCTGGAAGCTGATCCTGGATGCTGTTAGAGAAATAATGGGATCTTACATTCTCCTTCATCCTATTTGTGCCTTATTTAACAATACATCTTCTGCATGGATCATCAACTTGTGAGGATGCCGACTTTTTGACCTGGAACATGCAGCTTCAGCCTCAGTCTTATACGATGGTATCACGTAGCCATCACGTCCATGTTCAAGACCCTTTCAGTGCTCTCATGTTCAAACAAATCAACTCTAATTCAACTAGCTGAATTAGCTGGGTAAATGACTCCAAACTTCCAGTGGTAAATCTGCCGCTGTTATTGTAAGCTGACAAGCGAGTTCTTAGCTATTAACTATGATGCCACATTAAGTATAAAAATGAAAGATGTTGGAAGCCACCTTCTCTTCTGCCATTTTCTGTGAATGTGAAGCTCGGCTTAAAGTGTCTCTAAAATCTACTGAGACATTCTACACGGCCGGGGTGAAAGCTTTGCTTGGCGTAAAGACTTCAGCTTATGAAAGGCCGGGCTTTGTGATGGAGGTGACAGATTATATCAGCACTGGCCGAGAAGAGATGATAAAAAGGGTACTGGCATACAGAATATAGTTATTGTAGGTGCATAACACTGACTAAATAAAACATCTAATATCATGTCAGTGCTCATTCTACTAATGCCACTTCCGCTGGTCTCCGGAGGGAAGCTCTGCTCTTACTGTCACACTGATGCCAATCGACTGAGGTAACTGTCCACATGGTGCAGCCAGAGCCAATTGACTTGTGACCCACCCGTGTAACAAAGTATTGCCTTCCCAGGGTTCCAGAATCAATATGGCCGCTCCGCATCACGGCAGTGGCGCTCAGATTGGCTCCCCCTGTGCTGACCTGGGTAAGTCCTGTCCAGTTCCTGCAGCTAATGCTCGAACACAGTCAAACACTTACAGCCTTAAGGGCAACCTAGAAACTTCCCATGGACTAGTAATTGTTTTCAAAGATAGAACCTGACCTTCTGGATTTAGAAAATATTCACATGCACTCTTGACTTTTTACTTGCTTCTTGAGTCTTCATAAAATACTGCAGCTTGGCTGGAAATCAGAGTTTTGGGACTACCTATGTAAAAGCTCCACATTTCTTGACATGTAATTGCTACCAACTGTCGTACCAGCCGTCAGCGGGACTGACGGCACCCAAATTCCTGCATACATGTGTGGTCAGAAACACCACAGCGACACCTTTAAAGCGATACTATGCAGCTTTAATAACGTAGAATAGATAGAATAAATAGAATAAATAACGTATTATTCCTGTTATTGAAATATGCAATAAAACCCACCACTCTCAGTTGGACACACTCAGGCGTTTGGCTGCTACAGCCTGATTTGGTCTGGTTTGACCAGTAGCTTGTGGTTGCTAATGTTAGCAAAGATATTGCTGTATAAGTGACATTAGTGCATCCGTTTGCAGACTTTATGGGTCTTCTGCTACTGTAAAGCTACATTTAGCATTTTGTTTAGCATACCACTATGCTGTTGGTGTGTCTTGTGACTAAAGGGACTGCTCAGCAAAGGTAACATAGACTCTCACTTTAAAGTTACATCTTCTAAACACCTTCCGTCTTCCTGTAAGTGCCGGTGACCACGGTGTGACACTTCTAAGCGACGATATAATAAGCGACTTGTATTCTTCTATGAAATGCACAGACAACAGATGCGAGTTGAAAGCATCTTCATAGCAATAAATCAATATTTTACACACCACAGAAGAGGAGGCAGGATGGCATAAACTGTTCTCAAACGGAGCCACTCTTAAACTTCTCACCTGAAGGACTACCTTCAGTTATTATGTTATTACTGATCAATAGTCAAGCCCAGAACAAACTGACTAACAAACAACAAAGCTGTGATGTAACTGCCTGAGCAGCAGCACTGCTTACCGTCCATTCTTAGATAAAGCAAACTCCACTCCCTCCCTTTGGAAAGGCATCAGGCGCCGCAGGAGCTTGCGAGGAAGGCCTGACAGTTGCTGCGACCATCTTGTGTCACAGCAAGAGGTCTGTAGGCCATTATCATCCATTTCCATTAGTAAGTCCTCATCAGTTTCTCGGTCCTTGCTCAGTCAGCTGGCTCTGGTCTTAGGCTGGAAAGAAACCCACTATTATTAAACCCGAGATGTACATCTGAATGTGCCCCACGTAGGCTAGGTTCAGTCTGAATTAGTGAATAGTCCCTGCAGCATCTGCAACCCATTAATGAGCACTTTTGTTCATTGATTGCCAACTTTATAATAACGGTGAGACGCTTTCCTCTGCTGCCTACTAGCACTGACAGGAAGGCCATTATTAGAAGCCGGATGACGCAGAACAGTGGACAAACAAAGTCTGAATTTTAGGTGAGATGGTAGGAGTTGCTCGTCTCAGCCGCCCCCAGTCACAGCATCTGTTTTGTGTGTGTTGCCTCGCCTGGCCCTGTCCTGGTCACTCCAGCCTCTACATGTAATTACTGCTACACAAAATCAGTGTCTGAAACAGTACCAACATCCCATAAGCACACTGTTGTCCACACAGAAGCTGTGCCTGCAGATTATGGCAAATGTATGTTGTAACATTATGTAAATAGTTGGTGTTATATAAAAAAAAGAATGACCACTTCCACCCTCTGTAACGTCAACGCTCACTTACTGTGGTAAAACCTCAATGACACGTGATGCCGCTTCTCTTCAACTGTGTGCTCCTTGAGAGCTATTCTGTAATAACACAACCAGTGGTTCGTTTGTCAAAAACCACCTTCATGACCTGCCTTATCAGGATCTAGAGAGCGAGTTGGCCGGCTGGGGCCGACCACAAACGGAAAAACAAACACCTGTATATGCTAAGAACACAGTTAGAGTTAGCTAGAGAACTAAGGATGTAGCCGGATGTAGCGTATCGGCTAGCTGGAGCCAGCAGCATAAACCGGAAGTTAGGAGGCGTGCCTACAAAAATAAAAGCACCACTCGTACTTCAAACAATAGACTATTAAAACGCATGTTCACTCCCATAAACTAATTAGCTGTAGTATTATTATGAATATTGACACCGGACACACGTTTGTGTTCGTATATGTTGCATTTGATACCTGGCTGCAAACATATACATTCCATGTTTACGTTCGTGTGTGCAGGAACATGTGCAACTGTTGTGTCTGCAAAGCCAAATAAGAAGAGGCCCAGCTTGTTTCTGCTTGCCTGACCCGCTGAACGGCGCGCCGCAGCAGTCAAACGGTGTTTGAAACAGCAGACCGACACTGACACATTAAAAAGAGTTTCGCGGCAAACTCGATTTATGTCGCCTGGCAGTCCGATCCGGCTGCGACGCGCCGATTGTCACCGAGTGTTGAGCGCAGCTAATGGCCTAATTTATGCGCAGTCGCCCAAAAGCAAAACGTGCTTTTGCACCATTAAAGATATGTCAGACAAACGACGAAGTGCGTGCGCGCGTGCTGCCATAACGCGCAAAAAAAAAAAAATTTTTTTAAAAAAGAGAAAGGAAATGGCAGCAACGACTAGACGTGACATATTGAACACCCAGCGCGTCGAACGTGAGGAGCTGACGCACTCTGCCATCCTGCCGGACTCCGCCGCCTCTCCGACACTAGCTGCTTCACCCTCGGTAGAGACCACGGCTGTGCACCGACTGTAAACGGACGCGGTAAGGCAACATTAGACATCTGCAGTATCCTGTCCAGCTGTTTGCGAAAATAAACAAACAAGTAACGCTAACCGGATCGTCGTAATCATGTAACGCGAGCTAGTTAGCCGTAAACACCGCTCTCAGGCTAGTGCGTGACAGCGCAGAGCGCCGGCGTTTGGCCGTTTTCAAGCGTTCGCCAGGTGATAGTCGTTAGCTTAGCCCCCGACGCAATATGTCGCCCACAGTGTTGCCGTGCTCGTCGGCAAAAAAAAAAAGCAGCCTACACACCTCGCGAGCAAACGCCGTGTGCGGCCGCACTTAAATTCGGCGTTCGTCCGAGAAACCAGACAGCGGCGACTTAAAAAGAAAATGCAGCACAATTCAATAACTCTTAGGCCCGGGGTCGACTGTTCCCCTCGAGTGTTATGCGGCAGTGGACACCGTGTACTAACGTTAACTGTTAGCCATTTCAGCAACTGTGTGCTTTAATCGAGTTGCTGCGCCGCCTAGTTGAGTGTCTTGTCGGCCGAATTGTAGCCACATGAATCGGTTATTAGATCGAGATGTCAAAACGTTGTCCGGGGCTCTGCGGCGCTGCCGATGCGAGAGGGGAACATTAAAATTGCGAATTCGTTAATGGGGCCCGGTGCTGCGGACTCGCTGTGCAATATCAGGCGCAGGCGTTTTTTAAGTCGCGATGCGCGAAGTGATTAATCAAAACGAATGGATTTACTTTGAACCGGTTCTTCTCCACACCCTTCCTCGGTGCTGTATAGTACGAGTCATCGTCTCTGGTCTTTGTGGTGCACACATTACTGCCAAACTAGTAATTAATCCAGCGCCCACGCATTAATAAAATATATATATTACATTACACCAGAGATCCGAACCAGAGTTAACCAAATAAGGGCAACATGGTGTATTTGGATTCCCAAATAAAATGTACAAACGCCAGTGAGATTAGTCCTATATGTCTTTGTTACAATCAAATGGATTAAAATGAGTGATGCACATAATCGGCTACAAGCATTTTCAAGAGTTTCGTGTGTAAAATACATTTTTAGAAACCCTTTTTATTTGAGAGCATATGTTTTTGTTTTTTTTTAATACAGCAGTTTAGTACAACTCCTATACACAGTATCCAGGGAGATTATGAAAGTGGACAGTGAAACCAGACTTGAACTAGATTTGTGCCAGTAAAAGGCCATAAATCCTACACTGAATATCTCATTTTGATACCTGTTTTGATAAGTAACCCATACCTGAGCATAGCTGCGATGCACTAACCCAGACAATTATCGCCTCACAGACTAGAGAGAGAGGCAGAGATGGCGATGAAAGCTTACAAGTTGCCACCACTGAGGCTGAGCATCGTGACGCTATCCTTTTCATTAAGGTACCAGCGGAGCCTGGTGGGTGGAGAGCGGATACTGGTTCAGTCCCTCCAGCTGCTGCTTTAGAAAGTGCCGATGGTGTGTTAATGTTTGCAGGGCTGGCAACCGTGCTGTCCAGCGATATCTGCCACACGCATTTAAACGTTGACAGGTCAATTTGGGTAATTGTGACCATAATTTGCCCATGTTGGAGTGCAGATAAATTTCAACATCTGTTTCTACCTGCTTGGATGAGGTAAAGTGCATTAGGAAGACGTAGTCAAAGAATAGTACAGTTGAGTCGTCGCGCAAATGCTCTTCTGCGGCTCCAGGGCTTAAAATAAATGCTAATAACTGTTTCACCTGCGGCTGCTAAGGCCGCTGCAGCCGCTACTCTGTTGACCATTCATTACGCAGGTTAGGGCGTATTTGGAGCTGATGACATTATCAGATATTGAGGCTCAGGATGGTGTGTAATAGCATTCGCCAAAGATGTGGCCCAATGACTAAATAATTCACCGCCTTCCAGGGGGGAAATCTCTATTTCCTATAATATTTGGTCTGGGCCATTAAATAATTCATCCGCCTATCCATAAATTGTTTGTTCAATTGCTGACCTTTTCGTGGGATTAAGGAAGCACAATAATACATTCTTCAGAGACCTGGCATAACGAATGGTACAATTATGAGGCAGGATTGGATCGGATCGGTTGGTTGCTAAGTGACAGCAGGAACTTTTCCGCCCACTGTGTTTTGCTGTTAAAGTCTGAGTGACTGAAAGGACAAAAACAATCACATTGTGGCAGTCTAGACTTCGGCTGCGCTTAGGTTTGGGTGTATGTTTGTGACTTTCTGTGTCTTTGACAGGCCGTCAGTCACTCGGTGATGAAAGTAGAATATTCTCAGAGCTCAATTATCACTCCTGTCCATGCTCTCTTTGCTGCGTGCACAGCGGAGACGGAATGCTTGATCTTAAATGAAATAAGCAATCCAAGTGAATACTGGTGGAGGCTCTGACCCCTTATTGTTGTTCCTTTTTTAAATCCTCTAAAATCACAAGATGAAATGCAGGTGGTTAGAGGAGGAGGATAGAGTGTCTGCTCTTCTGCCTCATGCAGTCAGCGTATTGTTTTCTAACTGATTCTATGCTAAACTGGCCTGAAGCCAAATGTTTTATTGCAGTATTTCACTTTTCTGCTTCGTTATGGGTGGTATTTCAGGTGGTGGCGCTCTCTGAGTTGGTGGGATTAGCTGTAGCCTTGTCTTCTTGTGTGAAACGCAGGGTGCCAGCTTTAATGGGAAGGTAGCCCAGTGAACAGCTCGGCCTCTCAGCGGCTAGCGCCTCCCCATCGACTCTCCACCTGGTCTGTGAGCACCTAGCTGGCCACAGACGTGTCGATCCTGTCCCCTTTCCTCTCCTCTTCCCTGTTTGTCTCCTCTCTTTCTCCTTCACTTTCTTTTTCGGCACCTCTGCGCTCCTTTCTTTGCCTTTTTCCCTCTCTTACCGCGCTACCTCCCACCGTCCTGTTTTCTCCTTTTCCTCTCGGTCTCCTTCCATCTATCCCATGTCCCTGGCTGCCCTTTCCTCCTCCTCTTCTTACCCCCGCCTCCATCCTAAAGCAGAGTAGCTAATGAAGAGCCCCATTTAGCCGGTGACTTTGGTTCAGTCGGCGCACCGTAGCACCGGCCGGCCTCGGCTGCCGTGACTGGCTGCTGAGGCTATGACATCACACAGGGGCCAGCTGTTGATTTGGCGCTGTCTCCAAGGCTTGCTGGCTTGATGGCTTGTGGCAGGTAGACTTGTGCTCGCACAGCACTCTCCCTCCCTCCTTCCCTCTCCCTCTCTCTCTCTCTCTTTGTGACACCCACTCTCCCTCGCCCTCTCCCTTTACACTCCCTTCTCCCCGTCTTACACTCTCACTCAGTCGAGCGAGCGAACAGGAGGCAGCAGGCAGCTGCCGAGGAGCGAGCTGGGAGGCGACTCCAGCCTCCTCTCCAGCAAATTGTGCCTCCTGTACAATGGAAACTAAACGGTCGAGTAGCAGAAGGGATGGAGGGCAGAGCTGCCGGGCAGGTAGGTCCTGCAGCTTCAAGCCATGTCGGGCATGAACCTCACGTGCCTTTTCTGATTTCCTCTACTTTACCTCCTTCTTTTTCACCATTTTCTTTGTCGTTTTACCTTTTGAGGCTGTTTGATTTTCTGCTGTGTATTGCCACATAAGGTAGCCTGCAACATGTTAATCCATGAGAAAACCTCTTCCGCATCAGCTTTTGTGTTTCTTTCATCGTCGCATCCCAGCAAGTCAGTAAGCGAGTGTGCTGTCCTTTTCCTTTTGGCTTGTTAAACTGAGCGCAACATGAGATTTGGTGTGCTGTCAGTGCCGTGGTACTCGGCGAGCTCAGCCAGAGCTTTCCAAGCCTCCTCGCTAGTTTGCCAGTGCTGCTTCGGCTTTTCATAACGAGGATAATTAAAGATCAGCCAATAAGAGGCTTCGCTCTGCTTTGTTCTCTAGCCAAGCTCATCCTCTGTCTCCCCGTTTCCGCTGTTTGTTCTGCAGGTGTTGTCTGCAAATGGACTTTTAATGACTCTGGCGGACTTTTTGAGTTATTCTCCTCTCATAAGGCTCCATAGATTAAAACTGCTAGACTTGCATGTTCGTTTTCTGTGTTTATTGTTTCTCCTTTAATTGCCTAGATTGATATTCCCTGGAAGCGCTCCTAAGGGATAGGTAATGGATTACCTACACGCTCTGCTGTGGATTTAATTTATTAATGCTGGCTGACTGCGCCTCAACTGCGCCGCGCCGCCTTATGCGACCTGGAGGCAGTGCGAGCAGCGCAATTAGAGGCTCATTTGTGCCTGTTTATGTTTTTTCTGTTAATTCAGTCTGATCTATTACAGGCAGTTCCTTAAACCGACACTGCCTTAGTTGCCTTGAAATTGAGACAAGCAGTGTATGAAAGTGATATAATTTCATAAGCTTTACACTAATCGTTTTCTGGTCCAATTATATTGCTCCCCTGTCAGTGCTTTTCTTGCTTTGCAATTAGCAGAAATGGCTAGAAAATGGTAGATTAGTTACTCAGTTTAGCAAAACACTAAAATCAATTTTCTTGCAGCGCCATGAGTGCAAACCAGCATTAGTAACCTAATTAACTGTTTATTTGATGTCTGATTTTATTAGCCAGGGTGCATGTCCTGCACTCTGCTGAAGCCGATTTGTTATAAATCCGTCTTTTTGTTGCTTTGCTTGGAAGTCGGCAATTAACTGCATAGCTGTAAAATGTTTTGCGGCTGAAATGCACAATTTTAGAAATCAGCCAGTGCATAACTGGTCACACAGCTGAAGCGCTCAGACATGGCATTACCTTTTGTATCTGTGTCTCTCTGCTGTTTTTTGGGGGGGTTTTTCCACACTGCTCCACTGAATAGAGCCCTGTTTAGCATTCTACATCTCTGCAGACAATATCCCAGCAGTTTGGCACCGCTCCTCCTACCGTTGTTCTTTTTATGTGACACTTGCAAAAGCTCATCAGCCGCAATAAAGCATGAATTATTGTCCAACGCGTAATCTGCGACTGCATGCAGAGCGATGCTGCGACCTTCTTTTTTTTTTCTTTTCTTTTTTGCACAGACGCTTGGAAGTCATCGGTGGGTTTTCTTTGTGATCACACAGAAGCTTGAGAAGGTGATGGCTTGTTCTTTTCCACCCCGTGTTTGACTCACCCCCTCGTTCTCTACCGAGAATATGATGGAGTAGCAGATAGAGGGAGGGATTGAGGGTCCTTCACCTCCGGTTGAGCTGGTTATAGCCCAGACAAGAGCCCTGATCCACGCAGAGCTGAGCAGTACAGAGTGGAGGTGTGGGAGGGAAAGGTCAGCCTTTGCAAGATAGAGGCAGGTGTGTGTGTGTGTTCGTGCTGGTATGAAGGGGAAAGAAAATAAGTATACTGGAGTTTGCTTGCTCGCCTGTTCCTGTGTGTGCGTGCCATCACCGGTAGGCTCTTATGCGCTTCACAGTGATTGAAAATTTTCTCATTAGCTTGCCTTTGAGCATAATTGTCCGTGAGAGCAGCCCGTTAAGAGCCCGGTGTGTGATTAACTCGGCTCGGTCGACGGCCACCCTTATGACCCCACGGTGGGTTATTCGAGAATTGATTTCCATCAAGACTATATGTGCAATGGAGGAGCTGCTGGACTAATCAGATTTTTGGTTTCATGGACATCTTCTTTATTTTTAATGACGATTAATTCTCCGATTTGTCTAATTGGGCGTATCTGCATTTTAATACATTAAGGAATTTGTGTTCTGATTGTGTGCAGATGGGCAGGTTTGATGTGTGTGTGTGTGTGGTTGCTGATATGCCGTCTGGCATGGCGGTGAAGGTGGGTGGGACACTGAACGATGCCCGAGGGAGCCTCTTAAAGGCTGCTGCGCTCTGCGGCGACTGTAATACCAATGAACCACTCCCTGTCAGCTACAACAACACAATACTGGAGGACGCACTGGCGGGCGGAGCATCTCTACAAGTTCACTGCTGCGCGTCTGTGCAAGTGTTTGTGTTTTGCGGTGCTAAGTTTTCTTCAGATGCTGCTGAGCACCCATTTAACTGTGATGTGTCTGTCAGAGCATTTTTTTTTGGGGGGGGGGGGGTGCATTGTTTGCGCCATTAGCATTCATAGGACTGTCTCATACGCCGTACTGCGTGCACACACACACAGGCTCCGTGTGCTCTGGTCATAAAACCTGGAGCGCCCATGGCCAGACTCCGCCGCACCGCTGTCGGAGCAACATTTACACTCTGTGTGTGTGTGATAGCTGCAGGACCGTCACTGAATTATAGAGCAGCCTCCGCGTTTTTTTTTTTTTTTTTTTCCTCCATTTCAGGCTTTTAGCTGGCACTCCTACCCGCTGCAGCTTCAATTGGCACCACGTCTGCCTTCAGCTATGAGCAAGAAGGGGCGAAATCTAGAGCCACCAGCACCGAGATGATACTCCTGTCACACCAGAATAACCGTGCAAGAAGTTCTGGGTGCATTTAGAAGGAGATAAGGCGCAAAAAGAACAGCAGAAGGGAAAAGATAAGAGCACCTTCGGCGCAAGAAAGGGAAGGTATATAGGAGTGGTGATTCTGCCTTAAGATGACCAACGTGCAGTGGTACATTTCCTGGCTATGTACTGTCCAGATGTAAGTAATCGTGTAAATGACATCAACATAGATGAATGGATCCTGCCTTGGGCCTGACACTGAAGGGGACATTCTCCTCACACATTTTGAGAAAATGTCAATTAGAAAATTCAGATTCAAGCTTGAAGGACTGAATTTCCCTTTTACTCGCATATCGCCAGAAACGAATACAACAAGAACAGCACAAAATAACATTAAGCAGTCCTGTTTTAGGTCACTCAGTAACAGTCATAGTGTCCGTGGTTGGCTATGCTGTTTTGAACAAAAGCAATGCACCAAATGGCGACGGTTCCACGGCACGTCGCTCCCACCCATCATCATCTCAGTCTGCCGCTCTGGCTGCAGACAGAGGTGTCATTAGAAGGAAGATTGTGAAGTGAGCAGGGATTCCACTTGACCTTTTTTGGCTGGCACAGCAGCCTCACCAAGACCATGTTGGGAGCAGCAGCCAGGCCTTGGCACCGTTGGGTGCCAGAGTCAGCGTGGCACCTCGCCCGCTCACTGAGACGGTGATTAGGGGGAGGAGGGAGAGGCCCGGGAAGAAATGCAGGGAGACGATGAGAAGCCAGAGCACGGGTCGGTTATATGTTGCTGCAGGCAAATGTACAGCATCAAGTAATCTGATGTAGAGCTGAAACCAATACCTCAACATTTTTTCTTTTTAAGCTGGTTCTTTGGGTTTTGGACTGCCGGTCGTACAAAATAAGACCATTTGAAGACGTCACCGTAACTTATTTTCACTCTTTTCTGATATTTTATAGAGCAAATGATTGCTCGAGTAATGGAGTAAACAATCAGCAGCTTAATCGGTAATGAAAATAGTAGTTAGCTGCAGCCCATGTCGTCCTACTCTGGCAACTGCAGCCAATGAAGTCAGATTTTCACAGTGTAGAGGAGAAACATAGCTAACCGCTAAAATACTGATTTAGTAAGAAAGCTGGAAATCACAGTAGACTTTTTCTCCCAATATGTCAATATTTTGCAGCGCTGTCGTTCCTAATGCGTGGTTTTTACGAGGTTGGCAGGGGTGCCTTCTCCTGTTGCCTCCGCCACACTCTCTCTGTGCTCATCCATTATTTATGGCGCATAGGCCCAGAACTACACACTCAACCACACATTTACTGTTTTGCTCCGACACACAAATATTTCAGAGTTGCAGACAGTCCATGCGACCCCGGTGTCATTGCCGCTCCTAACCCCTGACCTCGCTCGCCCCCCAACACCCCCGGCGCTAACGCTGTGCCTCTCTCGGTTGCAGGTCAGCAGGGGTCATGAGGGTGTCGGAGGCCCCGGTTGCTGTTCAGAGCAGCTGAAGCAGACATGGGCAAAGAAGTCTCGAATGGCATCGGTAGGCTCAGCCTCATCGACTTCACCAGCTACATCCTCCTTCGCCACAACCACCACTGGCTACGCAACAAGTACGTCTCCTGTTTGTTTCTGTTTGACAGGAATAGTCAGTCAGGGAATTTGGGGAATACTCTGTGGCACACATTTTAACAGGGAAAAAAGGCAAAATAACTATTAGTGGTTGGTGCTTCAAGATTAACACTAGGTGGTGTTAATTCTCCAGTTGGGCACCATTAAACTTGCAGAGGAAGTGTTTCCACCTCAGTCAAGCAAACAAAAATTACTGTCCAATTATCCCACTGTTGTCTGTTATGTTGTGATAAAATATTCAATATCATTGTAATCGCACATTGTGACACATTATTGTAGAATTTCACTTATGATTCATTTAGATGTGCAAAATCTAAGGCACGATATGAAACAGTTTGTCATGAGATGATAAATGATCATACTTCACAAGAATGTAGCAGGATTATACTTCTGACATTCTCAGAGTAAGATATGGAAATCAAGTATTTTTCTGTGTATGTATATTTATGTATAGTATATCTCCATTAAGTGCACAAAGTTACAAAATTAGCCTTTATGCTATTGTGTACTTCAAAAGAATTGCAATTCGGGAGTAAAATACTCTAAAGATAGTAAGAAAATAATTGTTGTATTTCATATGCCAAATATGTATTTATGTTAAATATACAGCTCAACATTAATTTCCTTTAAACTGACACAATATGTGACTCACCAGTTTCCATTAAAACAATAAAAAGAAACAATATTTCCTGTTATTCTGACATGTCACTCTTGTTTTGCTCTCTTATTTCCAAAAAGCACCTGGAACCCCTTTCCCACTAATAGTGACATGTTATCAGTAAAACAGTAGCCCATGTCAAGCCCATCCAAACTAACCAGTACCTGAATAAACATGTATTTTAATGCATTTCTCTACATTGCCTTCTCTAAAATATTTGTTCTTCACTTTGTTAAGCTAATCTCAGGTATTTACTGTAATAAAGTAATTTTATATATATGACACACACACAAGCAAAATATGGTGATGTCTGTTTTCGGTCGCACTCATCTGAGACCAATTTGCTACTCCCTAAATTCCCTGACGTTTCCTTAATGTAACACTAAGGATCTAATGACGATCCATATTATTTATGCAGTCAAAACATCAGGGATTCTAAACAGGCACACAGTGCAATTACCTCAGCCATGAGAGACGAGACGGGCAAATTTGAATGCATCAAAGTCTGAAGCCAAATTTAGTCCAACGCTCCGGCCCCATGATAAAATGGGTTTGAAAGAATGAAGGATTCGGTGAGGGACAAAATAGCTATCCATCACAAGCCCGGCTCTTGAAAATATCTGCACAGTTTTGCAAATCTTCAACAGAGCGGCTCAAGAGACTTCACTCATCAAAATGTCAGCAACAGACACTAAATATTCAAAGGCGGTCACGGCACTCGGGGGTATTGAGCTGTTTTCCTTCAGAATGTAAAAATAATGTAAAGCAGCAGCTGGCGTGGCTTTTGTCAAACCTCTGACAGGTCATTGAAATTCAACATCTGACTCTCCAGTGCCCCGATAAATTTTAGCTAACCTCTTAGCCTTGCACAGCATTGGGTTAGCGGTACATTTGCCTGGTAGAAGAGCTCAGGAGAGCAGCGGACCTCACTAGAAGTCAATTACTCTGACAGAGAGGAATTGGATGCCACCTTTTTAAAGAGAGAGAGAGAGAGAGAGAGAGCGGCTCGCGCTCGCTGTCTCAGCTCTTTGGGGACGGAGATAAACAATCAAGTCTCAGCCAGACGCTTTAGCAGCCCAACGATCAGATAGGAAAATGGCTCTGATCACTGACGGGCAAATAGGTTGAGGCCCCCCGCTGATTGGTGCAGGCTGGAACACACACGGAGCCGGTCACGTACACACTCGGGCGCAGAGTAAGTGCTGTCATGTGTGGATCCCGTTTTGATGTGCAAAGTGAATTTGATGAGCCCGTTTCTAATTAACCTATTAATCATAGCTCTCATGTACCAGATGTCAGCCCCCCCCCTTCTTGTGCGTGTGCTTGTAGCTGTGTGCGTGTGTTTCGCCGCATGGGGCCTGGATGCATAATTAGGGCATATCAGCAGGATGAACTCGCACCATGACGTCGACATAGGGAGGTCGTGGCATTACACAGATATTTCCTGCAATGGACTGTAGGCGCAAGATTGGCAAGAATGTGGAGTTCTTTTATTTTGAAAAATTTCAGGGTTTTTTTTTTTTTACTCTGCCAAAGTAAGCTGACTTCACAAAGTCACATTTTTTTGATGCATTAATCAAATAAAAACACCATTTAATAATATATCTAAACACAATTTTAGATTATTTGTGCTATTCCTATCAGCAAAATTAAATTTTTTTTAATGTCTAATAAATTAGTTTAATACTAAATAAATAGAGTGTTTCTGTCACTTTTCGGCTGCACTGCCTTTAGTCCACACTGTCAAAATTGTAGCTTTTGGACATTTTACACTGAGGCTGTTTGATCTCCCAGGAGAAAACTGTCCTCCCGCTGTGTCTTGTCCAATCATGTCCATTGTCTGTAGTTGAACAGCTGCAGAGCTGCGAGGCGGCACAGACAGAAAGCAGTGACTGATGACCACAGACTGCGTCGACGCCTGCTACCTCATAGATCTTTCTCACGGTGTACGTCGAGTTTGAACTGTCTAGCACAGCCGATTAGCTGAAATCCATTAAGATATGGAGCCGTCGCCTGTGTTTCTACTGCTGCGACAGCTCTGAATGTTTGCCATGAAAACATTTGTTAGGCTGTTTCGTGGGAAATGAGCTATCTTCACACACAAATCACTGTTATTACCGCAGCAGTGTTGTGTAGCTTTCACTTTTCAAAATAAAACCCACGACGTAAACGGTCATTACTTTTAACACTCAATGATCTGGACCTCACCGCGGGATGAAGAGCAGGTGCTTTGCTGTGGGCCCGATTTCAATGGTCCATACTGAACAAGTAAGTTTCATTGATTTCTTTTATGGATACATAGCTTTCGTCATGTCAGGTTTATTCACTATTATTGCTGTTATGGACCTAATGCCATAGAAATACACCTCATATATATATATATATACTGTAGATATTACAATTGTGTTTTTAATAATGTAGTATAATTTAATAACACATTTTAAACTGTTTCTCTTACACAGTCTAGAGAAGGATGAGGACAGTGACTGCAGGCCTCCACCACCACTGGACTGGACCCCCGATACTCCCGTGTTTTCACTCTTTGCTGTATATTGTCAGAAAGCTGCTTATGCACTGATCTTTAGGTGTTAAGTGTTATTTCTGAAGTAATAAATCTGCTCCGATTAGTGAAAGTGTTTTACTGTGTTGGTATATGTACAGTCACTTTGGCAAATGCTTTTTGGAAAGCAAATTTATACTTCTTCAAATTGGAACGTCTAAAACTGCTGATATGTGAGTATCTTAGTTCGTACAATTCGTGCAATAAATAATAAAAGATTAAAGGTCCGTTGATCATGACCAATATATACTGTATATACTATGTGGGATTGCAGTAGAGGAATAAACTTGCCAGTACTGTCTGGTGGACAAACATGTGACCATGTGTGGTGAGACAGTTTCTAAATTACACACATCTGTATTTGTACATCTGTGCCGACATATTCACCGATCTATCTGCTATAAGCTCATCTTGGCAAATCAAAACTACTTTGATTGTCTCAATATAATATTTAGCACTCAGCTGCCCAGATGCATAACATCCCTGGGAGGTGAAAACATGTAGAATACTTTTTAATATATTGTATTTTTAAGTTCCTGGTGTTTGGAGATTTGAGACTTAAATAAAAGACACAATCATGGCAAACTTTAATCTGTGCAGCCTCTCATCTTAACATTCAACCAACGTCCACTTTTTGTCACAATCATCTGTGATTTTTTTCTTGTAATTTGTCAGAGAAAGAAAATGTCCCTCATGGACGTGTCCGTCTCTTTCAGGTTCTCTGTATTTGCCAGCATCTCCCAGTAAGACTTTGCAATGAGAATGTCCGATACAGTTGACAGTGAAACGATGAAGGTGTCCGAGGCTGCCGACATGGTGTCATCCCCAAAAGACAACGCCACCAAGTCTGAGGTCACTGAGCAGAGCCAGAGCGGCAGAGATGAACACGGCAGCAACAATAAGAGGGACGTGCAGGTAAAGAACTCTGACATCTGCCACCACTTAGTGAGACTGATCTTCTAAAACATATTCTATATGTTAAATGATTGAGCCTTTCCCGACCCTTCTGATCGATGGATAATCAGTGAGGTTAGAGCCCGCACAGAGCTCAGAACGCTTGGCACCTCACCAAACATTTCCACTTGTCTTCAACACTCCGCTCCATGAGAATTCAGTAACAGTCAGCGTCAAACACCAACTGCCCTGGGGATCTCCTGTCACCTGCGGCATTCAAGATGATTCTCCTGGCTGCTTCAGCAAGGAAAATTATTCCTGAAAAGCGTAATCTGCACAGACTGAAATAATAATGTGGGGCCTGACTCTGGCTTGCCACTGCTCCGAGGTCAGTCAGACTGAGGCTCTTCACTGCTGTCCAAGTGTGGAAAAGATCATTTGTTCGTGGAAACTAGTGAATCTTACGTATTCTTTATGGGAGACATCAAAGCAGTGGATCTGCTGGGGATTCAGTGCAGCTGAGATCACTTTCAAATAAACTGCTAATTAATTAGGTCTCTGTCATTGCAACAAATGTGCTTAGGGGCCGCAGAAAATTTGCACTTGTTAATTTGGCTTTTAAAGTAAAACTGGTGCTGACAGGCTTGTGCTCGCAAAGGAACGGACATTAAAAAGTGAAAATGGTGTGAAATCTCCTCGAGTGTGGTCAAGGAAACAAAATCCAGGAAAGGAAAAGGATTGTCTCTTTGGCTGCAGCCTAAAAATAGGATTCGGGCCAATCTGGCCTTGTGGATGGAGGCAGGCAGCGCGAGGGAGTCAGGCAGGCAGATAATCTGGAGCTCAAATCCTGGCTTATCTACTAACTTCCTGTGTCTGTGTTACCCCGAGGAACAGAATGACACCAGCATGGGGGAGCTGCAGGAGGAAGAGGGGAGGGAGAGATGGGATGAGAGGTTGTAAGAATGAGGGATCAAGGACAGGAGGAAGGTAAGAGAACATGAGAGACATGCCACTGAAGGGAGGAAGGAAAGCAGAGGGATGACCAGAAAGTAGGGGAATTATTTCTCAACTAGTTTGGGTGACCTGGTAAACCTGGTAAAAAAAAAAAAAAAAAAAGAAGAGTTATGCAGCCCCAATAATTTAAAACAAAGTAGACAGGGGTCGTAGTAGTTTAAACAGATGGAGCAAAAAGGAACCGAAAGTGAGACTACGTATATTTTTGTAAGACGAAATAAGAAATTCTTCCTCTTGAAAAAAGTTGACTTCATAGTCAGTAAAACGCTCCATTGCTCAGTTCAACTCCGGGGTTTTGTTGCTACAGCCTTACATGGTCTGGTATGACCAGTGGCTTATGGGGCTAATGTTGGCAAACGTTTGATAGAGATCGCGGTATTACTGACATTCCTTCTTTTAAAGGAATAGTTCAGTATCAATCTCCTCATCTAACTCTCGGCACGAAAGCTAATATATATATCTCAATATCCAACCATTCCTTTAAGCTACTACTACTCGAGACAATCTTGGGATATAAAGAGAAATTCAATGTGCTGTTATCCTGTAATTGCCACTTGTGGCCGCTGTTTAGCAAAAATGACATAACTGATAGCCTCCCACCCTTTATTTTTTATTTTTTTAACAAGAAACTTGAATTTCGGGATGCACAATGAGACTGGTACGGATATTGTGTCCAAGCTTTTTCTAATATTTAAACAAGAATACATTTGAAACTAGTGATGGAAAATAGCAGTGTTTTTGCCACAAAGCAAGCTGCTCTTTTTTTCCTCAGTTCTGTGCCCTTGCTTCCACGTGTCACCTTAACTTGACTTTGCATGTGTCCATTCCTCCTCTAATGTCTTTTTCGGTGACCTCTCCAAATGTAGGATGTGTCTAGCTGCTTGCCTCTCATTCTCACTCCCTTTTCTCCCCTGTAAAAAACTCACCCCGGCCTAATTATTCCGTGGTCACAGGATATGCACAAGATATGCTGACGGCACAGACGCCCCTGACCTTTCTGCTCGTAATTTTCAGCAGAAGCTAATTCTGTCGTTCTGTGTAAGGGCATCGGTTAAATGCCTGAAATGTTCATTGTGGGGAGAAATAGAGGAGGTAGGCAGCGGGGATTAGGAACGTGGGAGGGGGCGGCGGTAGGTGTAACGGGGGGTGACAGAAAAGCATTCCAACAGAGGAAGGGAGGGGGGAGCTGGGTGACTTTGCCACCATCTGCCTCCAGCTCTCCGGCTCCGTCCTCTGCGGCAGGACAGGTGGCTTGTGGCCGCCCTACTTCTGCTGACTTCAGCCCTTTCCCTCTCCCCCTTTCCCATTCCTTTATCTCCTGCCGGCATTGTTCATTCCCCACCGGCCCCACGCCGCTCAATTAGCTGGTGTAGCGGTGCGCTCACAGTCCCAGCCCTCTCCCCTCCTCCACCCACATCCATATTACCTGATACAGAAAGGGGGGAGGCAGGTCACAGGCATCGGAGATGGGCGAACAGCAGCCCAGTTAACTTTTTTTATTTTTTTATAGGTGTTTTACAGCCCCCGGGCTCAATGGGGGTGGGGTGGGGTTGTCCTTCTAGATTTTTTTTCTTTTTCTTTTCCCTTTTGAGGACAGGTGGGAAGGACAGAGCTGTGTGTGTGCATACGTGTGTTAGTGTGGATGCATGTTAGGATTAGGAAGCAGAAGACTGGGCTCTGTTACAATTTCAGCTGAAATGGCTCCTGCCAGGTCCCCCCCCCCCCGTTTCCTCTGCTCGTCTATGTGTGCTACTGAGAGACCTTCTGTTTATACATACACATACACACACGCAGCCACTAGTGCGTGAAGCTCAGAGGCACCGAGCTGTCTCGCACACTGTTGGGCGGCTGGTCTCTCTCTGCTGTCTGCAGCTCACCTCCAGCGCCTGGGTCTGATTCACATGACAGCTAAATGGAGCTGGGAGCAGCACATAAAACTGACCCGAATCACTCACGGCCAAATGTCTGGGTTTTGTTTTCTGCAGTGTGTGTGTGTGTGTGTGTGTGTGTGTGTGTGTGGAAGGGGCTGTACAGTGCAGCCGCTTTGGCAGCATATGCTCTGCAAAATTAATTCATGCTCCCAGGAAACGGTGAATGTTGCACATTGTCTTTTTGCAGATCAATGCCGCTAAATTTTGTTCTGTGCTCTCACATTTTTCAGTTTAGGAACAGATGTAAAAACGCCGGCATTATAGGAGGTTATTTGTCTGTCTTCTTTTTTTGCTGTCTTGGTATCAATTGTTTTGCTCTTTTGCAGAACTAGTAGTGCACGCATGCACAAAATGTAGGCCAGTCATATTTATTTCAAACTTCATGATCTTAAAGTAACGATCCTCTTCTCCCCGCAAAACTTCTGTGGTTTGTTTTGAATTGATTTTCCTGTGCACCTTCTCCCTGCACCCCCTCCCCTACCTATGGACAGCCTGTGAAGTACTCCAAGGTACGGTACGCTCGATGTGCATGTTGTGCAAGGATGCTCTAATGTGCACTTGGATTGCGTTGTGTGCTTGGATTAAGTTGGAAGTTGTACCTGTGTTTCTTGTCAAGCAATTTGTCATCGTACGCATTTCTCCAGATGTCCAAAATGACTTCAGTGCAATATGCTGAGATGCCATTATATGAATGATAGTGGAGGCTGTGGTGTGAATTGTGCCTGAACAAACAAATGGTTTGAAGTGGACGTTTCCTGTGTGCTTGCTGCATTGCTGCTGATGTTCCCTCAGGAACAACATGAGACGGCCTGTGTTTATGTGAAAATGCTTACTCCAGTTCTTTTTATTTAAGATCGTTCTGATCAAGTTATGAGAACATCTGCAGCCACTGGTCTGCAATCATCCTGGCAGCAGGAAGCTCAGTCACTCGGGAAGAGATTTGTCAGCTAAAATGTGAAATATTGAAACTGTATGATTTGCTTGCAACAATCGATTGTGCTCGCTGGCCGTTTGTTTTACTTTGGCTTGTCACTGTGATGCGTTATGATATTGATCCAGTTGTGTGTGCATGGTTTTAACTGTGCCCACCTACCTGCACCCCCTCCTTAGTCCAACACCAGGCTAAAGCTCGTGCGGAGCCTGGCAGTGTGTGAAGAGTCCTTTCCTTGCCCTATTCCTGAGCCTTCAGCAGCACCTCAGGTAACAATCTCTGAATTACCAGAGTGGTTTCACATTAGAGATGTGCTGGTATTCCAGTTTTATTATTTTCCGTGGTGAAACATTCTGATGGTAACAATACTGGCAAGTTATTTTTCTGTCCGCTGTTTTCAGAGGGCACCATGAACACAGCTCAGCTCTCGCATCTTTATTAGGAGTTGGTTTTTGATTAACCACAAACCGAGGCAGCCGCAGCAGGACCACCTACTCTGACATGCTACGCTAACACTAGCTAGGTGACCTACTGAAGTGCCACCAGTTTATGGGTGCCGAGTTGTAATGTTCAGAGAGAGAGCATGCATTGTACGTGACTGACAACGTCCTCACCAGTGTGATGGCAAAATGTAACCATATAATCTGTTTTTCCTGTGTATTGTATTTTGTTTATCATTTTAATGTCTTCTACACACTTTATTACATGAGTGCATTAGCTGTGGTATTTTGC